>CM040129.1:173871416-174155778 GCA_022559845.1 Amorphophallus konjac | reverse complement strand
AGCCCGCTATCTCGGCAATTAATCAAAGGTGTTCCCTCCTCGTGGGGGATGTAATTAACGCCATAACCTTTATGGTATGGCGGACTGCTGGTCCCAACCGAACCTCACATTCGCCCTATATGGGTCAGAGTGAGCGCACAATAAAATTGTCACTCATGTGACTTACACGCCCGCGTCGTCAATCAGTCAGTTTACTACCAGTTAGCCAAATGGTTGATCAATACGCGAACGAAAAGGCGGAAAGAAAGAAAAGGTCGTAAACAAGTCTGGCACGCCCGGTGGGACCAGTGTCACCTTTCATCTCTTTGCCGAGATACTCGGGCTTCGAAGCCCTCTCAAAGACTACTGATTATCGCCTTGTTTGATATTTCAGTGCAAACAATGACGACTCACGGGATAACCGGCGTCGGCTTCAGTCCTGCGATCGTCGCCAGACACGTGCAAGGGTACCTAGCGGTGCCCATGGAATTTGGTAGCTTTCCTCCTGCTGTGGGCTTCCCCAACTTCTTGGGGTTGGCCTTTGTCGACATGCTGGAAGTCGAAGCCACGGAACCTGTCGAGGAAACCGTGAAGGAAGTGGAGCCTCTGAAGGCTCCCTGCTGCGATGGTTTGCTCAAGAATCCGGCCCCGGCCGCTAGCTGCCTGGTGCACCACGTTGTACGTGGGACGCACCCCACTGTCATCAACAGACGCTCTGGAGGACGTCAGCGTCGCCAGGATCGCAAGAATACTGCTGTGATCACCGGAACTGTCTCTCAGTCCGGGAAGTCAATGCTGATAGGAGGCATGCGCGTCTTCCTCGATGGACGCACGGCGCGGGTGACCCCAGACCGAGTCGTCCCAAACGTTCCTATCCACAACACATATCAGGCCCTTGCTGGAAGGAGGGCAGAGATGAAAGAAGCCGGCCACCATGGCCAAGGAAACCCGGCACTCAAGCCGAGGAAGTTCAGACAGGTGTGGGTTCCCAAACGGACCCGACCTGTCCACCAGCTGACACCCATCCGCCGCCATCCTGTGAATGACGATGCGGAGGTGATAAGAGAAAGGGGCCTACCTTCGAAGATGGGAGAAGAGGTGGTTGCGGATCCTCCGCGCCACAGAAGTTTCCGAGCTGCGGCCCGTCAAGCCAACGTCCCTGCCACGGGGCGAAGGTTCCAACAGCCAGCCGACAGAGCTCGACTGGCCTACATTCCTCCTTCTGGAGGCCGACCACTATCCCCCGTGCTACATCAAGAACGGGGTTGAGAAGAAATGGCCTGCCTGGTTAGAAGTTATTTCTGAGGATTGGGCAACACCTCACTCGGACAGCAGCGGCTGATGTAGACAGTAGCCACTGAAGAAGATTACTGTCCATCAAAGGCAAATGAAGAAGATATAAGAGACAGAATGAGGATGTCGTCGGTCGACAATAATGGATACGATGACGGCTTTGAGGTCGAAGCAGGTGAAGCCTTCCCCGAGCGGGAAGAAAGAAGAAGGGTTTCCGTGTTCGAGAGGTTGACCTTTCCGCAACAAGCAAGGCGGAGGGTCCATCGACAAAGAAGAAGGATGCAGGTTTTCACTTGCAACGTGGCTGGTGTACCCAGCCGATATGGGGAGCTTCCTGAAGACCCCCAAGAACTGGCTCAATTGGCCGTACGGCCGGGGCCAATTACCCGCAGGACAGAAGCAGCAAGAGGGCTTCTGACAATGATGAAAGAGAAACAGCCCCAGGTCTACCTCCACTGGGATGATAAAGCCCCCGTCTTGACCGCTAATGTGGTGACGACGGAAGAAGAAGACGACGTACTCCTCGACATCCTGCCTGAGGGTACGTCCGGGGAGACAACAGAAGGTGTCCCCACCACTATAGATCCATCAGTCTTGATACTGCTGCAAAAATATCAACGGGAAATAGATTCCCTGAAGAAACAGCTGATGGAGAAAACTGAACACTCATCGGCCTCCAAACCACCCGAAGTCCAGGGTGAATCATCCCGGGGAGCGGCTCGTCGAGATGACCCCCCACCGCTTTATACACTAACCCAGCCATCAGAACCAACCGTGACGACAGCACAACAGCGGCCACCACAGCCTCAGCCGCTGCTACCTCCGGTGCTTCCTCAGGTGCACCCAACACCCCCGCTGCTGCATCCTCCACAGGCGACCACCTTGGTCACCCCATACCTGCAGCCAGCACACTTCTATCCGGAGCCAGTCGACCCCACGGTCGTGAACCGGATGATGGTGGAAAGGATGATCGAGCTGAAGCTCGCAGAGAAAAGCGAAGGCGACTACGTCGCATTCGATGCCTATCGGGTGCCCTACCCGCAACACCATGTGGCTAAACGACTTCCCCCGGGAGTCAACAAGCCGCCCAAATTTGACAAATTCAACGGGAAAGGTTCCCCAAAAGAGCATATTGCATATTATATGACCGTTATGGGTGATCTGGCCACCGACGAGTCGTATCTGCTGAAATTCTTCGGGTCCTCGCTTACAGGGCTCGCATTTGAATGGTACTCCAGTCTCTCGGCCGGGTCAATTAATGACTGGTCAGATATGCAAAGGAAGTTCAGAGAAAGATTCCATGTCACAGAGAGGGAGGTCACAGTGGCCGAGCTCTATTCAACAAAACAAAGGGCAGATGAGACAGCCCTTGACTACATCAAGAGGTGGAGGAACCTCGGAATGAGATGTAAGCGGCCCCCGCATCAGGAGGACGCTGTGCAAATATGTAAGCAAAATCTCAGGAGGGAGGTCCTGGAAAAGATGATTAGTATGGAAATGCGGTCGTTCGACCGGCTGAATAATGTCGTGGCTGAGGTGGAAGCTTTTCTAGCCAAGCCTGTCCCGACGTCAACTGCCAGCATAGCGCAGAAAGGTAAGGTGGCGGAACGGCGCCCCACACCTAAAGAAGCAAATGCACTTGATATCAAGGCGTTCGAGCAACAGAAGGAGAAAGGCAAGAAAGCGGCTCCCCCGCAACCTGTAAAAGCTCCAGATGACAAAGAAGGTCCTTCGTTGAGGGACAAAATGAAGAAGGCTTATTCCTTTCCTAAGGATAAGACCCGGATCCTGTTTGACTGGGTAACAGAATACAATATGGTCACTCTGCCTGAACCAAGAAGGCCGGAGGACCTAAAAAGAAAAGACAGTCCAAGATTCTGCCCCTACCACCAGATGTTGGGACATTCAATCGAAGACTGTTATGTTTTCAAAGACATCATTGAAGGAATGGTGAAGAAGAATGAAATAGAGCTGGGAGAGTATAAAGTAGACCCTCCTCAGCCACATGAAGCTCCTCCCAGAAGAGTAGCAGTCAACATGGTCTCCCTCTACCAGGCACTACCTGAGGAGATCTCTGAAGCAAGCACACGGAGCACCTACGAAATCCATTTCCTGGAGCCCGTGAAGGAGCAGCAGGGGTGGCAGCAAATCCCTGTGAAGCACAAGAAGAAGAGGGCACCCCGCCCAAAAGAGGGGGCACATATCCGTGGCATTACACCTCGGCCTGCTCCGCCAGTGGTAGCACCCGTATGGGTCACTCCACCTACAGCTGTCAGAATACACACGCCTAACAGGAGGAGACAAACTCCGCTGCCAGTAATCAAGGAAACCAATCCTGGGGTCCTTCGACTGCAACACTTAATTGAAGGGCTAGATGAATATGTACAGCCCGAACTGAAACCTCTGCTGGTACGGGACCACGTCCCATGGCAAGAGCTGGCGCAACTCTCACTCAAGCAAAGGGAGGAAGCTGAAGCAGCACCACCTCAAGAGAGCAACCTGTTCTGGGGGCAAGCACCTGCAGAAACCAAAAAGAAGAAAAAGCAAAAGAAGAAGAAAAGAAAGGCCGCTGGGCCCCATAAAACACAGGTCGTCTCCTGCAATACCCTGTCAGCACTCTTCAACCTGCCCGGAGAAGAGGAAGAAGAAGAAATTCGCTTCACACCCCATGCTGGGGGAGGCAGGGCCGAGGCCGCAACTGCTGTACATGCCACTCGGTCAGGCCGAAAATGGGGGCGCCAGCCACCACCCAATCACAACATCATGTTCAGAGGGGAGCAACCCTACAAGACACCTCCGCCGGAGGTTAAGGGAGTTCAAATCCCTCCTCCGTCAGGTCTATACAGCAAGACTGGGGGCAAGACAGTCCCTTCATTCCTTGAATTCATGAAGATGTCAAAGGGGAAGCAACCTTGTCAGGAGGCTAACCTTACGCCCGGGGTCATTCACCCGCAGCCAGCGCAATCTACTGAGGATGCAAATGCAGATGGGGCTTGCCCTACAGCAGCTAATAAAGAAGACCCGATAGCCGATGCCAGTCCAGAGGGTGCCGAGTCCGAGGAAGGTGAAGCAGGTCCGTCAGGGCCCGCGAATCAAAGCCTTTCCAAGCCCAGATGGGCTGAAGAGATGAAGGTCTCCAATGTCTGGGCTGGAAGCCGAATAATGAAGTTGCTCAAGAAGCTCCCTTCTCGATTTACGATCTGGGAAATTCTCTCTTTGAGTGAAGAGACTCGACAGGCGATCATCATTGCTCTGCAGACGCCTGCTCATTTTGAAGCCTGCATAGCTGAGGCTATACCAGAAGCCAGTATGACCTTCTCTCCAGAAGACATGCTACTACCTACTGCCAGTCACAACAGGCCGCTATATATGAAAGGGCACCTGAACGGAAGAGAACTGAACCGGATTTTGGTTGATCCTGGTGCAGCAGTCAACATCCTGCCATATAGAATATACGAGAGGTACCACTTTAATGTGCATCTCGAGAAAGTCAGGGATATGCGTATCGCTGGCTTCAACCAAAAGTGTGAAGTATCTATGGGAGTGGCAGAGTTCACACTGACCCTGGCAGATTTCACTACAACGGTGCAGTTTCATATCATTGACTCTCGCACCTCCTACAAAGCACAGCTCGGCCGCCCATGGCTGCATGAAAATATGGTGGTGCCCTCCACGCTCCACCAATGTATCAAATACAGCCTCCAGGGGAAGGAGGAGAGGATATTTGCTGACATCCACCCATTCGAGGTGTTTGAATGTCACTTGGCGGACGCCAACCTATATACGGGGTCTCCCCGGAAGGTTTCTGAAGATGGAGCCCCCGTAGGGGCATCGAAGAACAAATCGGGTGACGGTTGGTATCCACCACCGCCGCGCGGATATGTCAAGCCGAAGGTGGTTTCCCACATCACGGCTTCTGGAAATGTCGGCAGGGTGACACCCCCAGCATTATACCCCAAAGCTAAGGAAGTGCATGTTGATCGACAGCACGACCGCATCGGAGTCCCGGCCGGCCTCACCAAGCCAGTCTCCGGCCTCAATGATCCCACTGTCGAACCTTTCAAAGCCTGGGAGGTGACACAAGAAGATGGGCCCAGCAGCTTGTTCTATACAGCTGAGGAGCATCCCACTCGGGAGGACATAGACTGCAGCCTCCCTGAGGATCTAGCCAACCCGCGGGTTCCTATTCAGGGCCTGGCATTTACCATTGATCGGACGGCCTGGATGTTTCAAAAGCAACACATCCCTCCCGATCAACCTCAAAAATGCAAGGAAGCTTTCCAGAAGATGTGGTATTCTGCAAATCTGGATAAAGAAATGAGACGTGTCTCTCAACATCTGGGTCTGGGCTTCACCCTGGAAGACTACTATTACAGTGGGCGGTACGAGGTGGATACCATCTCCACCTTCTATCCAACTGAAGATAGCCCTCTGGGGGCAACCTTTGATGAATATCCGGCGGAAGCAGAGCATGCTGAATTGGCTCTATCCGGGAATCAACAAATGGAGACCTTGATCTCCTGCCGATGCTGGGAGCAGGTCCCTCCTGAAGAAGCGGCCTTTCAAGCCGCATTTGATACGGCTAGCAGCAGCGAAGCCGAAGATACTCAAGAAGCAGAAGTCTCTCCCTCCGCAGGGGTCATACTAATGACGACTTCAACACCCTTTCTACCAATCAGGCAGGCCTTGGTTTACTCCAATCAAGGGGAGCCGGCTACCAGAAAAGGAAAAGCCACTTCTGCGGAAGACACAACTGTCCCAGAAGGCGAGACTCCTTCAACTTCCGCTACAAATCCAATATGCTGTCTGAGTCCGGCGACAAACAACTACTGGCCTGTCATGGCTGCAACCTCATCTACAAGCACTGAAGCTGTTCTCTCACCCTCGGGAGCTGCAACGGCAACGGATATGTCAATAGATCCATCCACACAGTCGCTAGCACGAGAAGCAAGAGGACCCCATGAAGCTCTGGCAGTGTCTGACGAGGAAGTCGAAGTACTCGACCCTCAAGATGGTATTCCAGACTTCGTTGACCTCCAGCCGGCACCTCTAGAGATAGAAGACGGAGGCCAAGCCACAGTCGATGAACTAATAGAAGTCAACTTGGGAGATGAGGAGGACCCTAGGCCCACCTTCCTCAGTGCCCAACTATCCCCAGAAGAACGGGAGCTATACATCTAGCTGCTGCTAGAATACCTGGATTGCTTCGCTTGGACTTATAAAGAGATGCCAGGTCTAAACCCTGCTGTCTCACAACACGAGCTAACAATCAGCCCCGAAGCAGAGCCGGTGAAGCAGCCACCGCGGCGTATGAGGCCGGAGCTCATCACCCGAATCTGCGCTGAAGTTGACAAGCTCATTGATGTGGGATTTGTTGAAGAAAATCAGTACACCACATGGCTGGCGAATATCGTCCCTGTGAAAAAGAAGAATGGACAGATCCGGATTTGTGTTGACTTCCGAGATCTAAATAAAGCCTGCCCTAAAGATGATTTCCCGGTACCAATAACCGAGGTCATGATTGATGCTACAACTGGCCATGAAGCCCTGTCGTTCATGGATGGGTCTTCCGGCTACAATCAGATTTGGATTGCGGAGCATGATCGGGTCCATACTACTTTCCGAACTCCTAAAGGCATTTACCATTACAAGAGAATGCCATTCGGACTGAAAAATGCTGGCGCAACCTATCAGCGCGCAATGACCAAAATATTTGATGAATTGCTCTACCACAAGGTCGAGTGCTACATAGATGATCTGGTGGTCAAAATCAGAAGAAAAGAAGATCATCTGCAAGACCTCCAGATTATTTTTCAGAGGCTGAGGCAGCATGAGCTAAAAATGAACCCTATGAAATATGCGTTCGGAGTGTCGAGCAGAAAATTCTTGGGCTTCATCGTCCGATATCGGGGAATCGAAATAGACCCTGCAAAGATCAAGGCGATTCAGGAGTTACCTCCACCTAGGAACATCTCTGAGCTGAGGTCACTACAGGGCCGCCTGGCTTATATCCGGCAGTTCATTTCCAATTTGTCAGGGCGATGCCAGCCTTTTCACAAGCTAATGATGAAAGATGTTCCCTTTTATTGGGATGAAGATTGCCAGAGAGCCTTTGACAAGCTAAAAGACTATCTGAAGACTCCTCCAGTATTGGGCGCACCGGTGAAAGGACGGCCGTTGATACTGTATATAGCAGCTACACACAATTCTCTGGGGGCAATGCTGGCCCAGAACAATGAAGAAGGGAAAGAACAAGCCCTCTATTACCTCAGTCGGAGACTGGCCAGAACTGAAGAGAAATATACTTATATTGAGAAGATCTGCCTGGCACTAGTCTTCGCAGTCAAAAAAACTCCGGCATTATATGTTGTCGCATGAAATCAGCTTGGTGTCCAAGGAGGATCCCCTGAAATATATCATGTCCCAGCCGGCACTCAAAGGCCGCCTAGGCAAGTGGGCGGTAATCCTTATGGAGTTTGATGTCTCCTACGTACCGCGCAAGGCCATCAAAGGTTAAGCTATTACAGACTTCTTCGCTGAGCACCCAGTGCTCGAGGAAAGCCCGTGGGAATCGGAACTCCCCGAGGATGAAACCCTAGAAGCCGCCCAAGTACAACCTTCCTCATGGCAGCTATACTTTGATGGCGCTTCCAGAATTGACACCTCTACTATCGGGTCATCCAGGGTCAGAGCAGGGGCAGGTATAGTCCTGAAATCTCCGGAAGGAGAAGTGGTGCACACTTCCTGCTCCATAAACAAACAATGCACAAACAATGAGGTAGAATATGAAGCCCTGATAATCGGGTTGCAGATTGTTCTGTCCATGGGAATTCAGATGCTGGAAGCATTCGGAGACTCCATGCTAGTTATAAAACAGCTGGAAGGAGAGTTCGAGGTGCGAAAGCAAGAGCTCCTCCTCTATCACCAGTTGGCAACTCGCCTGATGTCAAGATTTTACTTCATCAGCATCAAGCACGTCAATCGAGGCCGGAATGCTCAGGCAGACGCCCTCTCTAAGTTGGCCAGTTCATTGGCGGTCCCGTCAGACACAAGCCTGAATATAACAGTGATCAACCGCCGACAGGTCCCCAGCGTAACAGAGGTTCTGGCCGACGAACAAGAGATGGAAGTAGCAGTCATCGAAGGGGTTCAGCAGCCCGACTGGCGAGAGCATCTCCTACGCTGGTTTCAACACCAGCAACTTCCAAAAGAAAAGGAACAGAGAATGAGGCTCCTGAGGATCAAGGATTCTTACGAGATGAGAAGCGGGACCTTGTTCCGAATTATGGCAGATGCCCAAAGGAAAGTCCTACTCCGTTGCTTGTCTTCAGCAGAGGCGGGACAGGTGATGCAAGAAGTTCATGCAGGATCAGCTGGAGCACACTAGGCTGGCCCGAAAATGAAAATTGAGATAAAGAAGTTGGGTTATTATTGGCCCACTATGTTTAATGATTGTTGCAAATTTGCCAAGGCTTGTCAGAAATGTCAAGAACACGCGAATGTGGCGAGGAGACCTCCAGTGCCACTGCATCCCACTCTACCAAGTTGGTCGTTTGCTCAATGGGGCACGGACGTGGTAGGGCCACTACCAGCATCTTCATCAGGGTGCAAATACATCTTAGCAGCTACAGACTATTTCTCCAGATGGGCGGAGGCAGTAGCACTAAGAGATGTGACCGGAGAACCAGTTGCAAGATTCTTCCGGCAGAATGTAATATTCCGGTTCGGGATCCCCAGCCGAATCATCTCTGACAATGGCAGCCATTTCAGAAACCAGAAGGTTTATCGGCTAGCCGACAAATACAAAATTGACTGGAGGACATCGTCCCCCTACAACCCTCAAGCCAACGGACTCGCAGAAGCCTTTAACAAGACACTGTGCACGTTACTGGCAAAGACTGTCAAGTCTAACAAAAAGGATTGGGAAGAAAGGATGTACGAAGCACTTTGGGCTTATCGTACTGTCTACAAGACCCCAACCGGCTGTTCACCTTTCTCCCTTGTCTATGGGTCGGAAGCTGTAGTGCCGATTGAACTTGAAGTTTCTTCATTGCGAGTTGCCATCCAGCACGGATTAGTCAGTGGTGAGCAGACCAATGCAGAAAGAAGATTGGAAGAGCTCGCTAAGCTCGAAGGAAAATGCCTCCGGGTGCAACAAAACATCCAACTCTACCAAGCTCGCATGGCCCGCGCTTTTGACAAGTTAGTCAAGGGTCGAGAGTTCAAGAAAGGAGACCTGGTGATGGTCAAAAGAAGAGAAGTGATGGCCTCTAACCCCAAAGGGAAGCTGGTCAAAAACTGGGTCGGACCGTATATCGTCCGCCGAGTATATGAAGGGGGTGCCTACGTCCTTGTAGACCACAAAGGAGTCATCCAGTTCTCTCCCCTCAACGGAAAACACATTAAGCTGTATCATGCGGCGCAGCCGACACACCCCGAGTGATCGGTCGAAACACCTTTTCCTTGGCTAGTGGCACTCCGCCCTAACTGAGCTACCCTTTCCTTGGCTAGTGGCACTCCGCCCTAACCAAGCTACCTTCTCCTTGGTTAGGGGCACTCCGCCTTAACCGAGCAACCCTTTCCTTGACTAGTGGGACTCCGCCCTAACCGAGCTACCTTCCCCTTGGTTAGCGGCACTCTGCCCTAACCGAGCTACCTTTCCCTTGGTCTAGTGGCACTCCGCCCTAACCGAACTACCCTTTCCTTGGTTAGCGGCATTCCGCCCTAATCGAGCTACCCTTTCCTTGGTCTAGTGGCACTCCGCCCTAACCAAACTACCCTTTCCTTGGTTAGCGGCATTCCGCCCTAATCGAGCTACCTTTTCCTTGGTTAGCGGCATTCCGCCCTAACCGAGCTACCTCCCCCTTGGTTAGTGGTACTCCGCCCTAACCGAGCTACCTTTCCCTTGGTCTAGTGGCACTCCGCCCTAACCGAACTACCCTTTCCTTGGTTAGCGGCATTCCGCCCTAATCGAGCTACTCTTTCCTTGGTCTAGTGGCACTCCGCCCTAACCAAGCTACCCTTTCCTTGGTTAGCGGCATTCCGCCCTAATCGAGCTACCTTTTCCTTGGTTAGCAGCATTCCGCCCTAACCGAGCTACCTCCCCCTTGGTTAGTGGCACTCCCTCCTAACCGAGCTACCTTCTCCTTGATTTAATGGCACTCCGCCTTAACCGAGCTACCTTCTCCTTGGTTTAATGGCACTCCGCCTTAACCGAGCTACCTTCTCCCTTGGTTCAGTGGCACTCCGCCCTAATCGAGCTACTTCTCCTTGATTAGCAGCATTCCGCCCTAATCAAGCTACTTTTCCTTGGTTAGCGGCAGTCCGCCCTAATCGAGCTACTTTTCCTTGGTTAGCGGCATTCCGCCCTAATCAAGCTACTTTTCCTTGTTTAGCGGCATTCCGCCCTAATCAAGCTACTTTTCCTTGGTTAGCGGCACTCCGCCCTGATCAAACTACTTTTCATCGGTCAGTGGCACTCTGCCCTGATCGAGCTACCCTCTCCTTGGCTAGCGGCTCTCTGCCCTAATCAAGCTACATTTCCTTGGTTAGCGGCATTTCACCCCGATCAAGCTACCCTCTCTCGGTTCGCATTCCGAATAAAAAAAAGAGAGGAAGAAAAGAAAGAAGTCAAAATAAAAATGGGGTTAAAAATAGAGATACCCCGCCGGACTTGCTCTCATATCGGGACAAGTGCAAAAATGGCTATAACCCGACTGTGGCGAAAACCCGAAAGGGCGTCGCAGGCAAAATCGGGTACCCCGCCACGTGAAAACCCGAAAGGGCGCGTGGGCAAAAGCAAGAGGGGGCTGGCTTCGGCGAAAACCCGAAAGGGCGCCTGAGTCGGTAAAGTGGTAATTTCCCAAATGCCTCTCCTATCCTCCACCCAATAAAACTCCGAAAGGGACAATCATCAAAGTCCCGCCGGAAATCCTTTAACACATCATTTTCGACCCTCGTTATCATCGGTGAGATCGGTCGATCTCTACCCTCAACTTGGACCCTACGTCCCTGTTGACAATCCCATCCTTGTTTCGGCAGTGATATATGCCGACGAACAAATCCTTTTCGACCCCCGTCATCCTCGACGAGATCGGTCGATCTCTACTCTCAACTTGGACCTTACGTCCCTGTTGACAACCCCATCCTTGTTTCGACAGTAGCATACGCCGACGAATAAACCCTTTTCGACTCTCGCCATCATCGGCGAGAACGGTCGATCTCTACTCTTGAACTTGGATCCTACATCCTTGTTAATAAGCCACGTCCTTGCTTCGACATTTAACCAGTGTCGACGAAATAAACCTAAGACCAACCCTTGTCCTCATCGACAAGGACGGTCAGCGTTCCCGCGGTCCAGTTCTTCTGAATCTCGAATTCAAAAACAAAAAAAAAGAAAAGATATTGGGGTTAAAAATAGAGATACCCCGCCAGACTTGCTCCTATATCAGGTCAAGTGCAAAAATGGCTATAACCCAGCTGCGACGAAAACCCGAAAGGGCGTCGCGGGCAAAATCGGGTACCCCACCGCGTGAAAACCCGAAGGGGCGCGCGGGCAAAAGCAAGAGGGGGCTGGCTTCGGCGAAAACTCGAAAGGGCGCTTAGGTCAGTAATGTGAATAAAAGTGAATGGTGAATAGTGATGAACCATCCGTCGTCCAAAGGCCATTTCCGAGGTCGGGGCGAGGGTCTTCATCCGATATCCCACTTATACACGTCTAGTGTCTATACCTCTTTCGACCCTTGTCACCATCGGCAAGATCGGTCGCTACCTATCCGGTTCTTGTCACCATCGGCAAGACCGTCTTCCTTTTTGACCCTTGTCACCATCGGCAAGATCGGTCGCTACCCCCCCGATTTTTGTCACCATCGGCAAGACCGTCTACCTCTTTCGACCCTTGTCACCATCGGCAAGATCGGTCGCTACCTATCCAGTTCTTGTCACCATCGGCAAGACCGTCTACCCCTTTCGACCCTTGTCACCATCGGCAAGATCGGTCGCTACCTATCCGGTTTTTGTCACCATCGGCAACACTGTCTACCCTTTTCTACCCTTGTCACCATCGGCAAGACCGGTCGCTACCCTCCCGATTTTTATCATCATCGGCAAGACCGTCTACCTTTTTGACCCTTGTCACCATCGGCAAGATCGGTCGCTACCTATCCGATTTTTGTCACCATCGGCAAGACCGTCTACCCCTTTCGACCCTTGTCACCATCGGCAAGATCGGTCGCTACCTATCCGGTTCTTGTCACCATCGGCAAGACCGTCCACCTCTCTCGACCCTTGTCACCATCGGCAAGATCGGTCGCTACCTATCCGGTTCTTGTCACCATCGGCAAGACCGTCTACCCCTTTCGACCCTTGTCACCATCGGCAAGATCGGTCGCTACCCTTCTGATTTTTATCACCATCGGCAAGACCGTCTACCCCTTTCGACCCTTGTCACCATCGGCAAGATCGGTCGCTACCTATCCGATTTTTGTCACCATCGGCAAGACCGTCTACCCCTTTCGACCCTTGTCACCATCGGCAAGATCGGTCGCTACCTATCTGGTTTTTGTCACCATCGGCAAGACCGTCTACCTCTTTCGACCCTTGTCACTATCGGCAAGATCGGTCGCTACCTATCCGGTTTTTGTCACCATCAGCAAGACCATCTACCCCTTTCGACTCTTGTCACCATCGGCAAGATCGGTCACTACCTATCCGGTTTTTGTCACCATCGGCAAGACCGTCTACCCCTTTCGACCCTTGTCACCATCGGCAAGATCGGTCGCTACCTATCCGGTTTTTGTCACCATCGGCAAGACTGTCTACCCCTTTCGACCCTTGTCACCATCGGCGAGACCGGTCGCTACCCCTTCTCGGTTCTGGCCGTTCTCGGCAGGACCGTGTATCTATCAGTTTCACTATGCCCTCCTGAGTCCCCCGAACTCTCGGCCGGCATAGGCCGTTTCTAGTCTCGAGAAAAGTCGCGGCGCGATGGAGTGAACACCTCACCCCTTCCCTGAAGGCGTGAGCGCTCTCCTGCCCTAGTGACCCATACACTCGGACTAGAATCAACGGGCAAATGAAAAGAAAAATGACAAGATGTAGTCTTCATTCAAAATCAGGACGGAGATTTTTCATTACTATGAAGTAAAAAGCACATGATTACATGGGCCATGCCCTGGAATACATAAGGTGCATTAAAAGGGAGCACATAAAGAAAAGAGACTATGGCAAAGGGCGTCGGAAGATGTCCTTCAGCACAGGAATACCCAGGGAGGGATGACGGATTAGTTCTTACAATCTGAACTCGGTGGCCTCCAGCTCGGATAGCTTCATCTCCAGGGAAGCAGCTTGTCCTTCAGCCATCTCAGCATCCTCAACCTTTTGGACCCCCAGGCGATCTACTTCTTCAAGTTCAGCCTCTATCCTAGAAAGTTCGGCCCGCAATGCCGTCATCCAGGCCGTCAGGGAGCTCCGACGCTGTAAAGAGGCGTTGGCTTCGTCCCTCGCCCTCGCCGCGGTCTCTTGCAGAGAAATAAGGGCCGTCTTGTTTTCAGCCCGCTCCAATGATATGGCCGCCAGCTGGTCAGCTGCCTCTCGGCCCAAGAACTCCCTCCGGTTCACATACTTCAGGAGCAAGATTACCCGCGGAGTCCAGTCGTCCATGGGACAACCGAGGGCCAGCAGTGAGTGGGACAGATGCTCTATCAAGCCCCTCAGCTGAATATAAGTTAAATCCCTACTGGCTGTTACGGTCTACTGGAGGGTCCCCAGGAACTGCCACACGACATCACTCGAGGACTGAAGACCAAGTGGCGACGTCTCGGGCAGTTCGAACTCTACTCTGCCATCCACGGCAGCCCATATATCATCAGCCGTCCCGGAGGATGACGATGGCATAAGCTGCAGCCCACTACCACTGGGAACAACCGCACCGGCAGATGCGGTGGCTAGATCCTCAACAACAACAATCTCTTTGCCGGTCCCCTGGGGTGGGAGTCCAACAAGAACCTCGAGCACTGAGGACGTCCGTCCCTCAATAATCTCCCCGGCTTCTATCTCAGCAGAGCCACCCTTCTCCAGAACTGACTGCTGTGCAGCCTCCCTTGGCGGAGAATCTCCGGCTACTGTCGAACTATCAACTTCCACGAGCGCTCCGGGACCAACTGGAACCATCGCTGCTGCATGATCCTTTGGGTACCGCAATGCGATGGGCCGCAGGACGGACGGGAAAGTCGCCTGGCCTGTTCCCAGGGCCGGGAGTGGTATCTGCACCGTCATAGTTGGCAGCGCCACCTCAGTCTGCATCGGAGATATATATACAGTTAAAACCTGGCTAGAAGAAGGAGAAAAGAAGCATGGTAAGCATCGGTCCTGGATAGGTCCTTACCTCGGTCGGGACTAAGCTCAAATCTTTAAGAGCAGCTCCCTCAGCGCCAGCCTCCTCACTCGTAAGCGATAATGACGGCACAGGACCGCCCCATGATAACCGGGCCGGGCTGAAAGTCGGATAGTCACTCTCATAGGTCGAGGACACCCCAACATCGTCGGTCTCAAAATCAAGTGGTGATGGCTCCTCGTCACTGGAGCCGCCACCATAATCTACATGCTCAGAGGAGGAAGACCCCTCTGCTCTCTCAGGACGCTCCGCCGTCGAAGTAGGAGCATCACCCTCGGCGGAAGCTTTTCCGGTGCTCTCCACACCAAGGGCAGCAATAGATGATACCTCAGGGGCAGGTTCTCCCTGCCCCGAGGGGATCACCTCCTCTGCGCTCTCCAAGCCCGGAAACAATGGTGGTTGTATATCGACTACAATTCACAACAAAAAGGGGTCAAGACGGCTGAAGATACGAAGATTTGCGTTGCTATCGCAACTAAACTATAGATTACCTTCCATCTCCCGCCATGGTGTTGGAGAGGGCAGATCCCTTTCTACGGGAGCAGCGGGGACTTCCTCTGCCCCGTCCCTAGCCGCTACATCTGCCGTCGCCTCCTGTCCGACGATCGCGGCAACTGTATCGGCAACTGTCAGCATGGGCCACCCCAAGTGGTCGAAACAAGCTAATGCACTCTGAAGAAAAGAAGAGCCTACCTTCGGCCTCTAGCCCTTGTACGCGAGAAGTCTCAAACTCTTCAAAAGATACAACAGAAGGGAGGACGGTTGCTGATTCCTTCTCTGCGGCTTTCTTCCGGCGCGCCCGTGTCACTCGGGTCACCGCCGCTTTCACCTTCCCAACGGCCTCCCGTAGTTGGGACCTAGTCCTCTTCCTCGAATCTCCAGGAGGTAGTGGCGTCGTGGTCGGGGCCGGCTCAGGAACTTCAAAATATGTCAGCTTTTTGGCTTTTATGATCAGCTCCCTGAAGTGCCGGGTCTCCTCCGAAGTCGGTCGGACTGTATACGCACAAGGGTGAGAATGACACAACCACAATGAAAGGAAAAAGCTGGCCGAAGGGCCTGAAGGAAAAGATAGAACTTACTTGCCGGTCCCGTGTAAAAGGGGAAGAGAGGCCAATAAAATAGCGATGGCGTCTTGTCCCTCGAAGCCGCCTCGCGAATGAGCCAGCATAGATCCCCGATCTTTTCGCTCGGCTCAGCTAGCAACGCCAGGTCCTCGTGTCCACGGGAGGACAGCAGATAATACAGGCTCAGATGGTCCAGCCCCCACCTGTCTGCATATTTGAAGGAGATTTGAAGAGGATGGTCCAGTATGGCTTCGCTGAGGCTACCCACCGAGAGGCCATGAGACCGAAGGAGTGCGAACAGCCAGGGGGTATTGGCATATAAGTCAGCCCGTCTGTCCTCCTTGCGAATGAAAGTCCGATGGGGATATAACCTATCCACCTCGGGACGCCAGTTGGCCACAGCTGTAATAGGCTCTTCTACCGGTAAAGGAAGTTGCTGGAGAATCACCCTCTCACTGCTTACCCGGCATAAACCCCGAAGGGTCTTCACATAATCATCCTTGTTGATCGGGGGCAGCTTCAGCTCAACTTTCATCTTGCGGCCTTTTACGAGCTTGCGGGCCTCTAGATAGGCCTTCACGTCCGTATTAGTCCAAGATTTCAACTTCTTCAAATAAGAAGCGTCAATATCAAGAACTGGCTCCGGCTGGGAAGCTAAGAACCTGTGCTCCGCCACGGCCCAGCACTCTCTCTGGGAGGTCCTGTAAAATCCCGTCAGCGCGTTCCACCACTTGACGTATTCAGGCGTGATGCGAGAACCGTGCGGGGGCGGGCACCCGGAAAGAAACGTCTTCGTGACGATGGAAAAAGTCCCACCATATCCGGGCGTCGTCATTGGACGTTTGCCCGGCCCTGTGCCTATTGGGCAATGCAAATTGCAAAGAGGAATGTGGAATCTGCTGGTCGTAGCCAAAGTTCCGACTGAAACGGAACGGGTAATACGGCTCCAGCCACAGAATGCCGCTCTTGCGAAATACGAGGACACTAGGCCTGATGGCCAGTGCCCAATCAACCAACTCCGGCTCCAGAATAGGCCTGGTATAATTGGCCTGGGAAATCGGATGGATGGACTCCTCAGTTTCAAAGAGCTTGCATTGCCTCGTCCTGTTCGTCAACGGGCTCGAGTGAGCAGCTAAGCTCCAAAAATGAAGAACCCCGGGCGAGTCCACGGGAAGACGGGTCAATTTACCCCGAATGGCATAGAGTTGCTCTGCTAGCGATGATGGCTCGGCGCTTGCGAACTCTATCATGCACGGGACCAGAGGAACTGCTTGTAACGCCCGAGGAGATGCCTCCGGGAACAGGGTGCAGACCCAAGCATTAAAGAAATGTAACGGACCAACCGTCCGAAGGCTTCTGGGGAGGCGCGTCTTATGCAAGTCTCCCAACATCTTGTAAATGAGGCACAGGGCCACTGGGCAAAGAGACAGCTTGGTACCCCAAGCCATAAGACAGGCTGGATATATGGCTTCCGCCCTGATCACGCTCTCGTCACCCTGAGGGAGAGCAAAGGAACAAAGCCAATAAACCAAATATGCAGCACAGTGAGTCACTGCATCAACACCAGTAGGGTTTGGGTTTTCCCCCTGCCCTCCTCTCGAAGAAGATGACGAAGCAGCCTGGCGTCGTATCCTCTTCTTCCGCTTCTGGGCCACCGGTGCTATCGGTGGAAAATCTTCATACTTGTTCTTCCCCTGGAAGAAATATTGAAGCCAAGCGCCCATCCGCACTCTTTGCTTCTCGCCCGGCTTTCAAGCTTCTCTCGTGTCGTGCGACGAATGGAAGAGGGTGCGATACGCCTTCATTAGATATCGATAGGCGTAGCCCGCCAAATATCGGCCGTCACCGTCGGTCTGGTCCTTCAACCAGTCAGGCCAACAAACATCTTCATACGGCCCTCCATCAATGGGCAGGCCGCTGAGCTGAGATAGACTCCACAAGTTTAAGGAGGTCTCCCCCTCTGAAGTATAGAAGGTGTTGTATTCAGGGCAAAACACCTCGATCATGCCACAGCACAAGCCTCAGGAAATCGGGTACCGATATCTTGAAGCGTACACGCTGTGATATACACCAGCTCTGGTCAAAAGAGGAGCATAATGATGCAGCACATAGTCTGTGAATTCCACTGCTCCGGGCCTGAATGCGTGGGCGTCTGTAACTTTCAACTCAGCAAACCACCCCACGGAGATCTGGTGCTTGAAGCGAATCGCCAAGCAATCCAGCAAGAATGACTCATCTCTATATCCCCATCTCAATGGGGCAAGGAATAAACCAAAGATCGGCTTCTCCCGATCTACTCTGCCAACGGAGTCATTCCACCGAGCAGGTGCAAATTCGGGAGCTCTGGTCAACAGTCCGTCTGTCGGAGCCAGGTCTTGCAGCCCCAGCACAACGCTCCACTTCCTGACCTCCCCAGGGAGATAGATGGGTCTTCCCCGCATTACGCATTCGGCCAAGCTGTCTCCCTCCACCAGCAGAGCCTGCTCGACCTTCCGGACGGCGAACACATCCCGCTTCCCCTGAAGGTTGAAGCGCCGAAGAAGGGACATCAGTGTCCGTCTCCGAATCCGAAGACTCCGCAACTATGGCCACCTGGCCGTGACCCCAGTCGAGAGAATTAACGTTCTCCCATGTCACCACGGCACGAGAGGAAGAGCTGGATGCCATGACAGCTGCAAAAAGAGCATATCAAACAAAAAATAATGTCAGGAAATGGCTAATCAAAGGCGAACTTCTGACAAAATTTCGGCAGAGCCTCCCCAGCACAGGGAATTGCCGAAGAAAAGCGGGAACGCGTTCACTAAGGAACGATCCCTAAAAAGTAGCCATCGGCATTACACCGAGGCCAGAGGAACACCCGGGGAAACAGCACCGAGGGAAAGCCCTGCTAGAAGCCTCCCGGGGCCCAAAGAAAGGGTTTTGAAACCCAAATTGACGGCACCTCCACTCACCTGAAGGAAGAAACCGCCGCTCTCGGCGCCAGAAAGGGAGAAGAAAAGGGGAAGAGAGAGAAAGAGTCGGTGCGAATGAGAGGGGATGAAGAAAAAAACAAAGAAGGGGGAAATATATAAGGGAAGCCCCCGACCGTTAAACCGGCGCGCTATTTAGCGCGCCGGATTAAAACCCCATAAGGAAAAGGCGCGCCGAATTAAAACCCCACGGCATCAAGACCGCGCCGAGTCGGCAAGGAAAAGGGGAGAATAGCGTGCCGGATTAAAGCCCAAAAGCTAACGGCCGCGCCGGATTAAAAGCTCAAGGGTCATAGGCCGCGCCGTACTAACATCTAAACGGTGCCGGGTCGACGTCCGCGCCGGATTAAGGGCCATCCCAGGCGCCCGCTAATCAAGGAAGGGGTCAGTCCGGATGAAATTCATCCGTCGGCCTTGCTGCACTCGTACCTCGCTCACAACACCCACGTCTGGGGGGCATTTGTTGGCACTCAAAATATGATCGTCGGCAACCAAGCCATAAAGACGAATGACCCGGTCCACCGAAGCACGGAAGCCGATAAAGATCAACATATTGAAGACTTCTCAAGCTGCCAGAGCCTCGAGTCACTCCGTATGGATACGGGGAGTTCACCTCAGGAGAGCCGAGATGAATCCACAACCAACCGGCAGTGCGACCAAGCCTGCCCAATGAACCGGCATCGACTTTGTCGTGCTGCATCCATTACACCCGTTGTCCGACCAAGGTCGACGGTCTACCCGGCGGCTACCCACCTCATGAAAGGCTCTCCCGAGGATAAAGGAGCCCCCCCCGGCTTCCTGAAACGGAGAACCGAAAGATTTGACAGCGGAAGATCCCGATCGCCCGGCATGGGCACGACTTTCCGTCAAGATGGGCCCATTAGTGGCCGAATGATCGCCCGGCTCAGGCGGAACTATCTCCCGGCTATCTAACCTCCTAGAAAGCTCTGAGTACGAGCCAGGCCAGACCAACAGCATGGAGCGTAGAGCCGAAGGCCGTGCCGGTAGAAAGCCCGTACGATCAAGATAAAGCTATCCAGAACTTCGAGAATGGCCGTACGCCAATCTAGGAGCTTCGACAGATCATATCGTCGAAGTCTTAGTGAGCAATGGCAGAGTACATGTTCACGATGGCTCCGAGTTCATCGACTGGCTTGAAGCGTACAAGGGGCATTAGTCTGGCGCGCCTTAAACCGGCGCGCCCCTCACCCAATGCCCTTATCCCGGCGCGCACCTTACCTTCAGTCCTTATCCCGGCGCGCCCCTACCTTCTGCCCTCATCCCGGCGCGCCAGGTACCCTATCGAATGGCGCCTTAAACCGACGCGATAAATTGGTGAAGACTCTCTCGGCGCGCAAAAAGCTCACGCCGGATGAAGAGCCTCCAACCTGTTATATATATGGGCGAGGTTCGATTGAAAAGAAGGGGGCTCTCGGTGCAGAGAGGAAAGAAAAGAGAGGGAGGCAGTTGAGAAGAAGAGGGTAACTGGAAAATGAGGGAGAGTTTCTTTTTTTCTCGGGAGATACAGAGAGCGAGGGTTTTCTTCTCTGAAGGGGCGATCGTCGGCCTGCAGCTACGATACTCTGTTTTTGAGGAACAGGTGGGCAGGGGTCGTTTCTCTTCCTGCTTTTCGCATTTTCTTTTCCTTTTCCTCTAAGCTTCTACCCATCGAATGTAAGCGATGGAGGGGAGGGGCGACGATGATATGAGTCGATTCCCCTCCCCCCTCTTCGCGATTTCTTCTGCCATCTTCTCTCTGTTATCATGATCTGGGCGTCCTCTGCTTCTAATATCGTTAAACGGTGACCAAATAATGGTGCCGGAATTGTAATCTCGCCGTGCAAGTGTTAGATCCTCCGCGTCTTAGGGATGGTGATATGTATGCATGCCTGTGGATGCTTGAATCAATAAATTGGATGAACGATCTTCCCTTTCTCTATCTTTATCTATGCTGACATGCGCGTCAGGGTTCTTCTCTGCGTAGTCTCGATCCCGATTTCCTCGAGATTCATATCATGCCCCGAATCATCGCGGGCTACAGAAACACCCCTCCCCGGGGGCTTTCTTTCGTTTCATTTCTTTTATGTTTAGTTTAAGGACTTTGCATCCCTTTCTCTTCTCGGACGGAACCGTGCCTCTGCGCGCACCTTTGTCTGCCGCGTACAGGGTCTATCCCCTTGAGTATTGTTTTCTAACTGTTCGAGCATATGTCCCTGCCGAGGGTCTGTCTAACTTAGGCCTTTATCACTCGTTCTTCGTGGCCATCTGCATCGTTCCGAGGTTTCCTCGTCACTTCGATCCCTAGGGGAGGGGGAACATTCCCCTGTTAGTTCCTGCAGTTGCCGGGCGACCGAGGGCCCTACCTCTCCATGGTGGGCGTCTTCTCGAAGCCATGGCTAATAACGAAGAAAAGCCTGGGTCAACGAACTCAACCCCGACAGACCAGGGCCCGATCGAGACCAGGGGGTGTGTGCTCCCTGTAGGCTAGTCCTCGGAGTCCCACTCTCCCAATGGTCAGTCCCTCCATGGGACGAACCACTGACTGCGAGTCCTTCACCCCTCGTAGGCTAGCCCTCGGGCTGTCGTCCTCATCATCAGTGACTTCGCCCTTCTATCTCTTCCCCCATGGAGCTTTGGTGCCCCTAGCAGGCTTGTCCTCTGGGTATCCTATCCAGTGGGGTATGCTGGCCTCCTTTGGGCAGACCGGTGATTTAGGGGCTTGCTCCATTAGTGAGTATGACCCCGATTCTCCCCTGCAACTCTGTTTGTTCAGGGGAGATGCTGTCAAATTTCTGACAGACTCCAGATAATTATGTCAATAAAACGATCGCTCCGAATCGAATCAACTCAGTGCTCGAGTATGAACCTCGCACTGACCTCCCCTTCATTTCCAGAAGGCCATGGACTCCAATCAAACAATCATCTGGCCCAACAACTCAAGAAAGGGTCCCATGAAGTCTAATAAACTTAAAAAAGGTTCATAATTCAACAAAACAGGTTTAATACGGCGCGGTCTTAACCGGCGCGCCCTAAACCGGCGTGGTACCCCCCTGCGCCGGATTAACCCCACACTCATTTCCAACTTTTTTTTTTTGCGCCTTTCCGGCGCGCCCTAAACCGGCGCGCCCCCAAGCTCTTGCGCGCCGTTTCAATACACATGGTCACCGCGCCATATTAACCCCTATACCTACGCGTGACCGCGCCGTGTAAGCATTCTTATACACTTGTAGTCACCCCGGTTTTGAAGCGTCATGCCACTCTAGTGATTCATTCACCCCGGGTAAGTCTCGTCTTTCGGGGCGATGTCAATAAGCCGTAATTGGTGAATAAAAAGGATGGCCAAGCGAGCCCGAATCATATTATCATCGTACTCATTGTCGGATCTGTTAAGCGTTTTGCTTTCGCTATTATACTTGTGTTGCTCTCCCTTTTCTCGACGAGGGGTATTAAATGCGGCTGACCGCCACCGTTTCATAACACTATCTCCATGTATAATCTAGGTATGGATGTGTTGTGTGCATGCATGCATAGATCCTTGGGTATATCAAATGGCATCGATAGAAGACCGGGTTACGCCCGGTCGGAAGTCTTCGTCATGCGCGATGGTGGTCTTCGGACCTACATCCTCCGCCACGTACCGAGGGTCCATAATTCCATGAACTATACATCTGCTATACGATAAATATGTGCATCCTGCATGTCTTCCTCATGATCATCATGTACCTCCTTTTAATCCGGCTTCGACAGCCCGCTATATCGGTAATTAATCAAAGGTATTCCCTCCTCGTGGGGGATGTAATTAACGCCATAACCTTTATGGTATGGCGGACTGCTGGTCCCGACCGAACCTCACATTCGCCCTATATGGGTCAGAGTGAGCGCACAATAAAATTGTCACTCATGTGACTGGCACGCCTGCGTCGTCAATCAGTCAGTTGACTACCAGTTAGCCAAATGGTTGATCGATACGCGAACGAAAAGGCGGAAAGAAAGAAAAGGTCGCAAACAGTGGGCGAGTGGTATGACCCCCGTGATTGGAGGTAGGTGGGCGGGGAAGGTAGGCCCTCCTAAGCGCTCTCTTCATCTCCCACCATGACTCGATGGGCCTTAGACTCCTATCCTCCCTCCAATATTTGATGTCCCTCCATGTTTCGGCGGCTTCACCAAAAATTTACCTTTTGGCAACATCGACTTGCATGGGCCCGAACATATTGTCCACCTCTAAGTAATCGTCCATGATGGCTTCCCACTCTAGGTAATCACTCGGGTTATCGGAACCGTAGAAGTCCCGAGTTTCGGGCCTCTTGGGGTGGTTCGGGTGGTCCTTCCATTTTAAATAGTATCGATACCACGGATAAGATCCGGGTGTTCGGTAATCCATGGGATACGGGGAAGCTAGTGGATGGCCATGCCGACACTCTGACAAAACACTAGACACGACCCTAAGTAATGCCAAGTTGGAATGCCGACTCGACTACCAACCTAGACACGACCAAGACTCGGTACGTGGCGGAGCTAATTGATCCGAAGATCACTCACGCAAGTGTGCGGCCTTCCCGATAGGCGTAGCCTAACATTCGGACAACACCTTTTGATATACCGATTAACGGGTTGCAAGTGCAACCTAGACCGACTTAGACGATGACTCGACTTAAACGACTCTCTTTTTTTGACACCCTAGACTCAAACTTGCTCTGATACCAAATTGATGCGGGACGGACCACGGACACGACTCGAATTAGGAATGCGCACCTAAGACTCTAGACGAGCTCGTGATTGCCCCTTAACGAGGGAAGCGTCGGACGTGTGCGGTTGAGAAACCGGCAGTGAGCTAGGGTGGTCGGCTCTCTCTTGTGCCCGGATCGGGTCACGGGACGGTAACGCTCTCTCTCGCAGCAGCGGTGATATAAATATAAAGCGAGCTAATTACCCTATCATGCTCTCTAGCAGCGGCATATAAAGCATATATGAAATAAAGCAAAATGTCAAGTGTAGGAGTGAACACGATACCTCCACGCGCTCGGCGTGGGGAAGACGGACCCGGCCGAAACTCGTACTCCCGGAACAATAATACACGATTGTTATAGTAATGAATCACTGCCCACTACACGTAGGGAGGTAAAGGGCTACACAAGTGGGTCCGGGAGGACCGATTTCGGGTTGACGGGCGGCTTCTCGCGTAGCTTCGGCAGCACACGTACTCGCGACCGTGGGGCCCACCTGCTGATCGGAGGGGCCGTGTGGGACCGGGCGACACCGCTGTAGTGGGGACGCTTGGGGAAGTGCTCCCGGGATGGCGGCACACTGGTTCACCGACCGGAGACCGGGCGGCTCCGATCGGCACCGGTCAGAAAAGCTTCCCACGGATCTGCACTTGCTGTTTTCAGACGTGCGACCCGGCGAGATCGGTAGCTGCGACCAATCCCGATGTCAGATCGGGGCACATGAGCTATCGTTGGAAAGCTCTCTTGAAATCTTTCAATCTAGGCCCAGAGGGATCGACTGGATCTGCTCGGATCTAGACTTTGCTGAATTTTGAAGTTTCTGTTGTACAGTATCTGAATTCTCAGATCAGCAGGTGAGTTGTCTGAGAACTGCCGTTGACCGTGAGGTAGACGTTCGATTCAGCTCTTATGCTCTTCACCAAAGTTGTAGAGGTTTGAACAAGGAAAACGGCAATAATTCTTGTGGGAGGATTGGTGGAGGCTACGATTTATTATGGATTTTGGACTGACTGGTGGTCGGATCTGGAAACAGGCTGATAGAACTGTAGAAGGTTCGGAAAGGTAATTTCTAAAAATATGCAATGAGCTTTCAAAATTTCACGAAAAATTGGTGGTAGAAAGGAAGGTGGACAGAACTCCCAGTAAAATTGGGGGCTCCAATAAAAATCAAAACAAGGTCCGGATATGGGAAACTCATGGTTGCTGTCACTGTAGATAGAATCCTGGCAGATCTGGGATGACCTGAAGACCGAAAATGGAAAAATAACAAAAAGAGGAATTTTGGCTTGAAGTTTTTTGTGAAGATAGGGGTACAAGAGGGGAACCACGCCTAAAAATTTCAGCTCCAGAGGAGGTGGGAGGTGGGAGCAGGAATTTGGGGAAGATGCTTCTGTCCTGGTTGGACAGAATATCGAAGACGACGACGGCGGCGGCACGACGGCGGCGGCGGTGATCACCGAAGATGAACCAGAAGGTAGAGGGGAGGGGATAGAAGGTAGATCCACTCTAGAATTGGGGTTGAGAAGGGAAGAACACCCTGAGAGAGGTAGGGGCGCAAGAAGCTCCAATGCACACAATGAATTTTCTTCTTTTCACTAATTTTCAAATGGAAAATACAAGTATTTATATGCTACTCTTCAAATCCAATCTCCACCATTGGATCTAGGGATGGGGAAGGGATGATCTAGATTAAATCGATCAACACACACAAAAAGATAAACTAATGCAAGTGGAATGGGGCGCCCCCTTGATTAGGTGAAAGGGGTTGAAAGGTAGGTTGCCTACCTTTGAAAATTTTAACCACTTGTCTACCATGTGGTCAATTGGCATTCAACCCTTCTAGATGGCCACCTAGGATGGTTGACCAGCCCCACATGGGTGACATGGACCAATGGGAAAGGGCTGGGGGCCCCCTTGCTGGACCTACTGGCAAATTACATAGAAACCCACACAATCCAAGGGAATGACGCATTGGCTTACAAAGCCTTACAATGGCGCATATACTTTCCCATGGATATAAAAATAAACTAAAGGACATAAACACAAAATAAAATGTACATGCTCGGAGTCGATTCCCATCAAAGCGCCAGCCGAAGAAAAGAAAAGAAGACGAAAAAAGAAGAGAAGGGCCAGCAAGGCTACAAAGGGTATAATCCTTTCTTGCAACACCCTCTCTGCTCTGTTCAATTTGCCTGGTGAGGACGATGAAGAAGAGATATGCTTCACACCCGCCGCCAAGGAAAGTCTGGCCGAAGCCGCAACTGCTGCACATGCAACTCGTTCAGGCCGACGATGGGGGCATCAACCGCTCGCCAACCATAACATTATTTTCAGGGGAGAACAACCCTACAAGATACCCCCTCCAGAGGTTAGGGGAGTCCAGATCCCTCCTCCGTCAGGCCTATACAACCTGAGTGGGGGCAGCACTCCCGCTCCTTCCTTCCTAGAATTTGTTAAGATGTCAAAGGGGAAGCAACTATGCCGGGAGGTCGAACCAGCAACTGGAGGCATTCACCCGCAACTCCAGCAATCTTTCGAATTGCCAGAGGAAGCAGAAGCTCGCCCGGCAGCAGCCAGTGAGGGACAGCAGGGAGATGACCCCAAGCAGAAGGGTGCAACCTCCGAGTCTGATGAAGCAGGCGTATCAGGGGCCACAGTCCAAGACTCTTCCAAACCCAGGTGGGCAGAAGAAATGAAGCTATCCAATGTCCGAGCAGGAAGTCGGGTGGTCAAGCTATTGAAAAAGCTCCCGGCAAGATTCACTGTCTGGGAAATCCTCTCTCTGAGTGAAGAGACCTGACAGGCGATTATTACTGCTTTGTAGACGCCTGCTCAATATGAATTTTGCCTAGCTGAGGCACTACCGGAGGCCAGCATGACCTTAACTCAGGAGGACATGTTGCTCCCCACTACCAGCCACAACAGACCTCTGTATATGAGGGGGCATCTAAATGGTCAGGAGTTGAACAGAATCCTGGTGGATCCCGGGGCGGCTGTCAACATCCTGCCCTACAGGATATATGAGAGGCACTACTTCAACGTGCGTCTCCAAAAAGTCGGGGATATGCGTATTGCCGGCTTCAACCAAAAGTGTGAAGTGTCGCTTGGAGTAGCAGAATTCACACTCACTCTATCAGACTTTGTTACGAAGGTGCAGTTTCATGTCATCGATTCTCGCACCTCGTACAAAGCGCAGCTCGGCCGTCCTTGGCTAAACGAGAATATGGTGGTGCCCTCCACGCTCCACCAGTGCATCAAATATAACTTGGAAGGAAAGGAGGAGAGGGTATTTGCTGATCTCCACCCGTTCGAAGTGTTCGAGTGCCACTTGACGGATGCCCCTCTATATGCAGAATGGTCGCAGAACGCCCCTGAAGCCAAGACCTATGCCAGCATAACAAAAAGCACCTCCGGAGCCAAATGGTTCCCTCCGCCGCCGCGTGGATATGTTAATCCCAAGATGATCTCACACATCACTGTCACCGGGAATGTCGGCCGGGTAGCACCTCCCGCCATCTACCCCGAAGCTAATGAAGTCAGGGTCGACCAGTAGCGCGACCACATCGGGATCCCGAAGGGCCTTACCAAGCCAATTCTCGATCTCGAAAATGTCACTGTCGAGCCTTTCAAAGCTTGGGAAGTGGCGCAGATAGATGGCCCCAGCAGCTTGTTCTACATAACTGAGGAGCACCCTACACAGGAGGATACTGATTGTCATCTGCCTGAAGATATAGAAGAATCGTCAGTGCCCATACAGGGGTTGACATTTATAACGAGTCGAATGGCCAAAATGTTCCAGAAGTAGCACATCCCCTCTGGCCAGCCTCGCAAGAAGAAAGAAGCATTCCAGAAGCTGTGGTATGCTCCGAACCTGGATAAAGAAATGAGACGTGTCTCTCAACACCCAGGGTTGGGCTTTACCCTCGAGGAATATTATTACAGCGGACGCTATGAAGTGGATACCATTTTCGCTTTCTACCCAACTGAGGATAACTCACTGGGGGCAAATTTTTATGAACACCCAGTAGAAGCTGGATACACTGAGCCAGCTCAACCAAGAAGTCTGGAATCAAAGGCCATATTCCCCTGCCAGTGCTGGGAATAGGTCTACCCTGAAGAAGCAACTCTTCAAGCCAAATTCGACACAACTAGCAGCAGTGAAGCTGAAGATGTTGAAGAAGCATGTCTGCCTCCCTCCAGTAACCTTCCTTTAATGATGATGTCAGCACTTCTTGGGCCAGTCAGGGAAGCTTCTCCCAAGCCTGATCAAGAGATAGATGCTACCAGAAAAGAAAAAGCTACCTCCACTGAAGATATGGTGATCCAAGGGAGTGAGGCCTTCTCACCCTGTACCATGGGGCTCCAGTGCTACTCTCACTTAATGATAAACCATCACCAGTCCTTAGCGACTGCAACCCCCTCAGTAAGGGATGAGACAATCGACTCACCCCTCGGAACGGCTATTGAGGTAGATTTGCTGGCAGAACAATGCATGCAGCCACTACCAGGCGAACCAAAGATTCATGGCAAACCTCAGATAAGGCAAAATGAAGAGATCGAGGTCCTTGACCTCGAAGATGATATACCAGACTTTGTCGACCTGCAGCCTGCACCACCGGAGATAGAAGACGGAGGCCAAGCAACAGTCGATGAACTGATAGAGGTTAACTTGGGAGACGAGGATGACCCCAGGCCAATCTTCCTCAGTGCCCAGTTATCTACTGAAGAGCAGGGGCTATATATCCAGATGCTGTAGGAATATCACGATTGCTTTGCCTGGACCTACAAGGAAATGCCTGGACTGAGCCCCGCAGTCTCACAACATGAGCTGACCATAAACCATGAAGCCGAACCGGTGAAGCAGCCGCCGCGGCGCATGAGGCTAGAGCTCATCACTCAAATTTGCAAGGAAGTCAACAAACTCATTGATGTGGGTTTCGTCGAGGAAAATCAATATACCACGTGGCTAGCCAATATTGTGCCCGTGAAGAAGAAGAATAGAGAGATTCAGATATGTGTTGACTTCCGAGATCTGAATAAAGCCTGCCCTAAAGATGACTTCCTAGTGCCAATAACAGAGGTCATGATAGATGCAACAACCGGTCACGAGGCCCTATCATTCATGGATGGGTCATCCGGCTACAACCAGACATGGATCGCAGAACATGACCGGATCCACACTTCCTTCCGAACTCTCAAAGGCATTTATCATTACAAGAGAATGTCGTTCGGATTAAAGAATGCCGGCGCAACTTATCAACGGGCGATGACTAGAATATTTGATGAGCTACTCTACCATAAGGTCGAGTGCTAGATAGATGACCTGGTAGTTAAGACTAGACAGAAAGAAGACCATCTGCAAGACCTCCGAGTTATTTTCCAGAGGCTGAGGCAGTATGAATTGAAGATGAACCCTATGAAGTGTGTGTTCGGAGTTTCGAGAGGAAAGTTCTTGGGTTTCATTGTCAGATATCTGGGAATTGAAATAGACCCCGCAAAGATCAAGACAATTCAAGAGTTACCCTCTCCAAGGAACCTCTCCGAGCTGAGATCTCTTCAAGGTCGCCTGGCGTACATCCGGCAGTTTATATCCAACTTGTCAGGGTGATGCCACCCCTTTCATAAGCTAATGATGAAAGCTATTCCCTTCTACTGGGACGAAGAATGCCAGACAGCCTTTGATAAGCTGAAGGATTATCTGAAGACTCCTCCAGTACTAGGCGCGCTGGTGAAGGGACGGCCACTGATCCTCTACATAGCAGCCACGTATAACTCCCTGGGGGCAATGCTAGCCCAGAATAATGAAGAAGGAAAGGAACAAGCCCTCTATTACCTCAGTCGAAGAATGGTCAGAACTGAGGAGAGGTACACCTACATCGAGAAGATCGACTTGGCACTGGTCTTCGCTGTCAAAAAGCTCCGACACTATATGCTATCGCACGAAGTTAAGCTGATTTCCAAGGAGGATCCGTTTAAATACATCATGTCCCAACCGGCCCTCAAAGGCCGCCTAGGCAAATGGGTGGTGATTCTCATGGAGTATGATATCTCCTGTGTACCGCAAAAGGCCGTCAAGGGCCAAGCTATTGTAGACTTCTTTGCTGAGCATCCAGTACCTGAAGACTACCCCCTGGAACCGGAGATTCCTGAAGATGAAACCTTAGAGGTCGGCCAGGTGCAGCCCTCTCTATGGCAGCTGTATTTTGACGGCGCTTCCAGATTGACACCTCAACGACTGGATCAGCCAGAGTCCAGGCGGGGGCAGGTATAGTCCTGAAATCCCCAGAAGGAGAAGTCATACATACATCCTGTTCAATAAACAAGCCTAGCACAAACAATGAAGTAGAATATGAAGCCCTCATAATCGGGTTACAGGTTGCTCTATCCATGGGGATTCAGATGCTAGAAGCATTCGGGGACTCCATGCTAGTTATAAAACAGCTGGAAGGGGAGTATGATGTGCGGAAGCAAGAACTCCTTCCTTATTACCATCCGGCTCTCCGCCTAATGGCAAGATTCTATTTCATTAGCATCAAGCACATTAACCGAGGACAGAATGCTCAAGCAGATGCCCTCGCAAAGCTGGCTAGTTCTTTGACAGTCCCGCCTGATACAAGCCTGGATATAACAGTAATCAACAGGCGGCAGGTCCCCAGTGTGAAAGAAGCTCTAGCCGATGAACAAGCAAATGAAGTGGGCGCTGTAGAAGGAATCCAGTAGTCCGATTGGCGGGAGCATCTCCTACGATGGTTTCAACACCAACAACTCCCGAAAGAGAAAGAACAGAGAATGAAGCTCCTGAGAGTCAAAGACTCTTATGAGATGAGGAATGGAATTTTGTTCCGGATAATGGCAGATGCCCAAAAGAAGATCTTACTTCGCTACTTATCTCCAGGGGAAGCCAGGCAGGTAATGCAAGAGGTCCATGCCGGGTCAGTTGGGGCACACCAGGCCGGTCCGAAAATGAAAATTGAAATAAAGAAACTAGGCTACTACTGGCCCTCTATGTTTGACGATTGCTGCAAGTTCATCAAGGCCTGTCAGAGGCGTCAAGAACATGCCACTGTGTCAAGAAGGCCACATGTGCCACTGCATCCTACCCTCCCAAGTTGGCTGTTTGCTCAATGGTGTACGGACGTGGTAGGGCCACTACTAGCATCTTCATCGGGATGCAAATATATCTTAGCAGCTACAGACTACTTCTCCAGATGGGCAGAGGTAGTAGCACTGAGAGAAGTGACGGGAGAACTGGTCGCCAGATTCTTTCGGTAAAATATAATATTCCGGTTTGGAGTACCCAGCCGAATCATCTCTGACAACGGCAGTCACTTCAAGAACCATAAGGTGTACCGACTAGCCGACAAATACAAGATTGATTGGAGAGCATCATCTCCCTACTACCCCCAAGCCAACGGACTTGCAGAAGCCTTCAACAAGATGCTATGCACTCTGCTAGCAAAAAATGTCAAGGCTAACAAAAGAGATTGGGAAGAAAGGATGTACGAAGCACTCTAGGCTTACCGTATAGTCTATAAAACCCCGACTAGCTGCTCACCTTACTCTCTCGTGTACGGGTCGGAGGCTGTGGTGCCAATTGAATTAGAGGTCCCCTCATTGCGAATCGCCATCCAGCATGGATTGGTAAGCAGCGAGTAGACCAACATAGAAAGAAGACTGGAAGAGCTCGCCGAGCTCGAAGGAAAGCATCTCCGTGTGCAATAAAATATCCAACTCTACCAAGCCCGCATGGCCCGTGCTTTCGATAAGTTGGTCAAAGGATGAGAATTCAAGAAAGATGACCTGGTAATGGTTAAAAGAAGAGAAGTGATGGCCTCCAACCCCAAAGGGAAGTTGGTTGAAAACTGGGTCGGACCATATGTCGTCCGCCGGGTATATGAAGGGGGTGCGTACGTCCTTGTAGATCACAAAGGAGTCATCCATTTCTCTCCCCTTAATGGAAAACATATGAAGCTGTATCACGCAGTTCAACCGGCATTTCCAGAATGACCTATACCTATCTTGGTCTAGTGGCATTCCGCCCTGACTGAGCTCTACTTGTCTTAGTCTAGTGGCGCTCCACCCTAGCTAAGTTCCACCTACCTTGGTCTAGTGGCGCTCCGCCCTAGCTAAGTTCTACCGACCTTGGTCTAAGTGGCATTCCGCCCTGACCGAGTTCCACCTACCTTAGTCTAGTGGCGCCCCGCCCTAGCTAAGTTTTACCTACCTTGGTCTAGTGGCATTCCGCCCTGACCAAGCTCTAGCTGTCTTGGTCTAGTGGCATTCTGCCCTGACCAAACTCTACCTGTCTTAGTCTAGTGGCGCTCCGCCCTAGCTAAGTTCCACCTACCTTGGTCTAGTGGCATTCCGCCCTGACCGAGCTCTACCTGTCTTAGTCTAGTGGCGCTCCGCCGTAGTTAAGTTCCACCTACCTTAGTCTAGTGGCGCTCCGCCCTAGCTAAGTTTTACCTACCTTGGTCTAGTGACATTCCGCCCTAACCGAGTTCTACTTACCTTAGTCTAGTGGCGCTCCGCCCTAGCTAAGTTCTACCTACCTTGGTCTAGTGGCATTCCGCCCTGACCAAGCTCTACCTACCTTGGTCTGGTGACATTCCGCCCTGACCGAGTTCTACTTACCTTAGTCTAGTGGCGCTCCGCCCTAGCTAAGTTCTAACTACCTTGGTCTAGTGGCATTCCGGCCTAACTGAGCTCCACCTACCTTGGCTTAGTGGCACTCCGTTCTCTCTCTCTCTCTCTCTCTCTCTCTCTGTATATATATATATATATATATATATATATAAAACATATAAAATAACATTGCTATTGCAGGCCTTACGCCCGAATCGGCTCAGATCTATCCTTTACGTTAGCAATACCTTCTTGCTAACAAATAAACCCTCTTTCTCGGCGCAAGACTTCGTGTCTTAGCCGACCCTTCTACAACATCGCCATTGCGGGCCTTACGCCCGAATCGGCTCAAATATGTCCTTTGCGTTAGCATTACCTCCTTGCTGACGAATAAACTCCCCTTTCTCGGCGCAAGGCATCGTGTCCCAGCCGACCCTCTCAACGTCCTCCTGTTATGTGAGTCAAAAAAAATAAAAAAAATGGGGCTTAAAATAGAGGTGCCCCGCCGGCCTTGTTCCTACATTAGGACAAGGTCAAAAATGGCTTTAACCCAGTTGTGGTGAAAACCCGAAAGGGCACCGCAGGTAAAATCGGGTACCCCGCCACGTGAAAACCCGAAAGGGGGCGTTGGCAAAAGCAAGAGAGGGCTGACTTTGGCAAAAACCCGAAAGGGCGCTTAAGTCAGTAATGTGATAATTTAAGTTCCGCCTCACCCTCATTCTAGTGAAACTCTGAAAAGGGCGATCACCCCGATCCCCATCAGAGATCTTCCTCAACCTGCTCCTGACCCTTGTCACCATCGGCAAGATCGGTCAGCCTCCTTGCGACCCTTGTCATCATCGGCAAGATCGGTCGACCTACTTTTGACCCTTGTTACCATCGGCAAGATCGGTCAGCCTCCTTGCGACCCTTGTCATCATCGGCAAGATCGGTCGACCTACTTCTGACCCTTGTCACCATCGGCAAGATCGGTCAGCCTCCTTGCGACCCTTGTCATCATCTGTAAGACCGGTCGACCTACTTCTGACCCTTGTCACCATCGGCAAGATCGGTCAGCCTCCTTGCGACCCTTGTCATCATCGACAAGATCGGTCGACCTACTTCTGACCCTTGTCACCATTGGCAATATCGGTCAACCTCCTTGCGACTCTTGTCATCATCGGCAAGATCGGTCGACCTACTTCTGACCCTTGTCACCATCGGCAAGATCAGTCAGCCTCCTTGCGACCCTTGTCATCATCGGCAAGACCGGTCGACCTACTTCTGACCCTTGTCACCATCGGCAAGTTCGGTCAGTCTCCTCGCGACCCTTGTCATCATCAGCAAGACCGATCGACCTACTTCTGACCCTTGTCACCATCGGCAAGATCGGTCAGCCTCCTTGCGACCCTTGTCATCATCGACAAGATCGGTCGACCGTCTTTTGACCCTTATCACCATCGGTAAGATCGGTCAGCCTCCTTACGACCCTTGTCATCATCGGCAAGACCGGTCGACCTACTTTTGACCCTTGTCACCATCGGCAAGATCAGTCGGCCTCCTTACGACCCTTGTCATCATCGGTAAGACCAATCGACCTACTTCTGACTCTTGTCACCATCGGCAAGATCGGTCAGCCTCCTTGTGACCCTTGTCATCATCGGCAAGATTGGTCGACCTACTTCTAACCCTTGTCACCATCGGCAAGATCGGTCGGCCTCCTTGCGACCCTTGTCATCATCGGCAAGACAGGTTGACCTACTTCTGACCCTTGTCACCATCGACAAGATCGGTCAGCCTCCTTGCGACCCTTGTCATCATCGGCAAGATCGGTCAACTTTCTTGTGACCCTTGCCATCATCGACAAGATCGGTCGACTCCCTCGTGACCCTTGTCATCATCGGCAAGGTCGGCCAACATCTCCTTGAGCCCGGCTTTGCCCCGAGAATTGAGTTCAAAAAAAATGAGAATAAAAAAAATGAAATGATGAATAAAAAATGAGGCTTAAAATAGAGGTGTCTCGCCAGACTTACTCGGATATTCTAAGTAAGGGAAAAAATGGCTTTAACCCAGCTACGGCGAAAACCCGAAAGGGCGTTACAAGCAAAATCGGGTACCCCGTCACGCGAAAACCCGAGAGGGCGCGTGGGCAAAAGCAAGAGGGGGATGGCTTCAGCGAAAACCCGAAAGGGCGCTTAAGTCAGTAATATGATAAATGACGAACAATGATGATACATCCTCCGCCCAGGGGACCCTTTGCAGGGTCAAAACGGAGTCTTCCTTCAAAGTCCCACCAACAAGTAAGCCTCTGTTCGACCCTTGTCATCATCGGCAGGGCCGGTCGGCATTTCCCTTAACTTGGACCTTTCGTCCTCATTAATGAATAAGCCCTCCTTTATTTCAACATTTAACCAATGTTCGTAAGCAAGCCTCTGTCCGACCCTTGTCATCATCGGCAAGACCGGTCAACGTTCCCCTTAACTTGGACCTTTCGTCCTCGTTAATGAATAAACCCCTCTTTGCTTCGACATTTAACCAATGTCGATGAGCAAGCCTCTGTTCAACCCTTGCCATCATCGACAAGGCCAGTCAACGTTTCCCCTTAACTTGGACCTTTCGTCCTCGGTAATAAATAAGCCCTCCTTTGCTTTGATATTTAACCAATGTCGATGAGCAAGCCTCTGTTCGACCCTTGTCATCATCGGCAAGGCCGCTCGACGTTTCCCTTAACTTGGACCTTTCCTCTTCGTTAATGACTAAGCCTTCCTTTGCTTCGACATTTAACCAATGTCGATGAACAAGTTACTGTTGACCCTTGCCACCATCGACAAGATCAGTCAACATCCCATTAGTTCTCATCCATTCCGAAGGTTGTTCTAGGAATCAAGTTCAAAAAAAAATGATGAATAAAAAAATGAGGCTTAAAATAGAGGTGCCTCACCAGACTTACTCGGATATCCTGAGTAAGGGCAAAAATAGCTTTAGCCCAGCTACGGTGAAAACCCGAAAGGCACCGCAGGTAAAATCGGGTAGCCCGCCACGTGAAAACCCGTAAGGGCGCATGGGCAAAAGCAAGAGGGGGCTGGCTTCGGCGAAAACCTGAAAGGGCACTTAAGTCAGTAATGTGAAAAAAAAAGAATGATAAAAAAATGGAGCGAATGATGATGATGAAATAATAATGTCATCTTCTCGTTTGTTACTTTATTCCTACAAAGGTTCCCGTGCGAGCTTTGCGTCGGTGGACCTACCTTTGCTTCGGCATTTGTCCCATGCCGATGAGCTAGTTATCTTTGACCCTTGTCACCATCGGTAGGATCGGTCAACTTCCTTTTGGCCCTTGTCACCATCGGCAAGATCAGTCAATATTCTCTTAACCCCGGCCTTACCTATTTTGCTTCGACATCTACCCAATGCCGATGAATGAGCTACTGCTAGCCCTTATCATCATCGGCAAGATCGATCAGTGTCCCCTTCAGCCCGGACCTTACGTCTGTGTTTATAAGCAAACTTCCCTCTACTATGAACCTTTGCCCCCTCTGGCAGAGTCCAAAAATAATCCCTATTCTTACCCTTCGGCCCTTGGCGGCCCCTAAACCCCTCTCTTTCTTCCCGGTACTCGGCTCAGACGAATCAGTGGTCCCGAGGAGAAGTTGCATCGTGGTGGAGCGAACCCCTCGCCCCTTCCCTGAAGGTGCGAGTGCTCTCCTACCCTAGCGACTGACGTACTCCGGACTAGATGAATCCATTCAGCAAGCAGATGTGCAAAGTAAGGGAACGAAAGTTTCCATTCAAAACAACAAAAAGGGAGATACATGTTACCCGGTGCATACACCCCCCCGGAATATGTGAAAGTTCATAAAAAAGGGAGAAAAGACAAAAGGATGGGGCTATTGCAGCAAACGGTGGAAGATGTCCTTGAATTCCGGCAGCCCCAGAGATGGGTAGCGAGCCAGCTCCTGTAGACGTTCTTCCTCGTCCCGCAGTCGCACGAATTTCTCCTCAAGTGATGCGGCTTGCCCTTCTGCCAGCTCGGCCGCCTCTGTGTGCTGAACCCACAGTTGATCGGATGATGCTAATTCTGCTTCAGCTTGGTCAAGTTCGGCACGGAGCTCAGCTATCAGAGATTTCAGAAAAGTCCGACGTTGGCCAGAGTCATCGGCAGCATCCCGCATCTGCTGGGCAGTCCCTCTCAATGATTGAAGGGAAGCTTGACACTCTGTCCTTTCAAGCATCGCGGTCGTCATTTGATCTAGCAAGTTGTGGCCCATGAACTCTCTCATGTTCACATGCTTCAGGAGCAAGACTACCCGCTGCACCCAGTCCTCAATGGGGTAGCCAAAAGCTAACAAAGTGCGGGAGAGGTGCTCTGCAAGACTCCTCAGCTGTGCATAGGTTAAATCCAGGTGAGCTATCACGGTCTCCCGCAATGTCTCCAGATACTGCCACACTAGGTCGCTCGAGGATTGCAAATGAAGTGACGGCGTATCCGGGAGTTGAAATTCTACCCGACTGTCAACTGTGGCCCAAATATCGTCACCCGGCGTAGAAGATGAGGACGGCATATCTTGCAAGGCGCCCATGCCAGGACTGGCCCCCGCAGACAATGCAACAACGGGACTACCGATAACAGCTACTTCTCTCCCAACCTCGGACGAGAGCGCTACGTCTGGACCTTGGATAGCGGGGAGCGGTTGGCCGCCACTTTTGGCATCTCCGGATACCACCAGTGATGATTCGATGACAGGGATTAGGGTCGGCGAGCTCCCGATCACCTCTTCCACAATTTCTCCTTCCTCTGCCCCAGGGAGGCCCTCTTCACTCTGAAGTGGCTCGTCGGCAATGACAAGCTGCTGCTGCTCCAAAGCCACGGCTGACGGCTAAGACCTGTCGACCATCTCCAGTGCCTCCGAGCCTGCTACTATCATGTAATTCTTTGGATACCTCAAGGCTATGGGCCTCAGGACCGGCGGGAACAAGGGCGGGTCTGCGCTGAGAGGCGGCAGGGGTATCTTCACGGTTATCACCGGCAAGGCGACTTCGGCCTGACTAGCAGAAGCCTGCAAGAGAAAGAGAGCATAAGAACCTCTAAAGACCAGCACAATCGCAAGACGAGAATAAGCACAAGACTAAGAAGTATTGCTCTTACCTAGTCGGCACTAAGCTCAAATCTACAGCAGCAGGAGCCGCTATATCCATCCCTTCTGACCCTTCTCCCACTGAGGACATGGTGGTCCAAAGCTACTCAGCGTCAGCCATGGAGGACTGAAGGTCATAAAGTCGCTCTCATAGGCGGAAGACACCGCAACGTCCTCAGCCTCGGTTCCCATCAAAAGGAAATCCTCTTCGCTCGAGCCACTGCCATAATCCACCTGCTCTGATGAGGATGAACTTTGACCCAACAACGGCTCTTTCTCCCTCAAAACTGGCGACTCTTCACCTGGAAGGCCTCCCGCCGGGGCTTCTGGCTTGATAGGAGCCTACTCGGCTGACTCTGTGACAGGGATAACAGGTGAGCAAGCTTTGGGGATGGATTGACTTTCTGGAATTACCCCTGGCTCCGCAGAGATTCCCTCAGTTGATTCCACGACAGGGGGAGAAGGCGGTCGAATCTCGACGGAAGCTGAAGAAAAGAAGCACCCATGTGAGCACAGGGGGACAATAAATTATAGAAGTCTGTGACTAGATAGGCCATCAATTACCCTCTATTTCGTGGATGGGCGTGGGAGACGGCAGATCTGTCTGCACCACATCCTCTCTGTCTCCGGCTCTCGCAGAGGTGGCAGCTGCTTGCGCGACCATTGCAGACGAAGCAGCTACGTTTGCAAGAATAAGAATTGATCTTGGTTACCAAGGTGACGATTGAGCACAAGATAGAAGCATACCTCGGGTCACACGAGCTGAGGGACGAGAGGTCTTGAACTCTTCAAATGAGACCACTCTCGGAAGGATGACCGCAGGTGCTGGGTCCACATTCTTCTTCCGACGGGCCCGCTTCGCTCAAGTGACGGCCTCCCCGACTTGGGACCTCGTCTATTTCCGGGAATCACCTAGAGGAAGTGGCGTCGTGGTTGGGGCAGCTTCCGGGACTTCAAAATATGCTGGTTTCTGAGCCTTTATCAGCAGCTCCCTGAAATGCTTGGTCTCTTCCGAAGAAAGCCGAACTACACATAAACAAAGGCAAAAGAAGGAGAGATGACATATACAGCAGTAGAAATGAAAGCCCGAAGCAATATATATATATATATATATTTATATACCTGCTGGTCCTGTATAGAATGAAGAAAGTAGCCAGTAGAACTGCGAAGGCTCCTTGTCCCTAGAGGCGGCTTCGCGAACTAGCCAGCATATGTCCCCTATCACTTCACACTACTCGGCCAGCAACGCAAGGCCCTCATGGCCGCGTGAAGATAGATGGTAATACAAGATGAGGTTGTCTAGCCCCCATCCATCAGCGTATTTGAAAGATAAAAGAATGGGTTGGCCCAATATGCTTTCGCTAGAGCCACCCATTGAAATCCCATGGGAGCGTAGCAGCGCAAATAACCAAGGGGTGCCCTCATACAACTCCGGCCGTCGGTCTTCCCCCCTGATGAAAGTCCTGTAGGGGTAAAGCCGATCGTTCTAAGGACGCCAAGAAGCTGTAGAAGGTGTCGGCTCCTCCACTGGCAACGGAATTTGCTGGAGGACCAGTCGCTCGCTACTCACGCGGCACATGCCCTGAAGCGTCTTCAAGAAGCCATCCTTGCTGATCTCTGGCAGTTTTGGTCCACCTTGGGTGAACATTGCTTGGCAGCTTTCCGCGCTTCCAAGTAGTTCGCTACTGCAGTGTTCGTCTGAGCTTTCAACCGCTTCAAGTAAGCCAGGTCGATATCCAAAGCGGGCACCGGCTGGGAGTCCAGAAACTTACACTCTGCAACAGCCCAGCACTCTCTCCTCGAGTTCTTGTAGAAGCCCGTGTGCGCATTCCACCACTTGATGTACTCTGGAGTCACACGGGGAAAGCGCGCAGGGACCGGAACTCTGAATGAAACAACCTCTCGATGGTGAAAATAATCCCACCAAATGCGGGCCTCATCATTCGATACTTGGCCGGCTTGGGCCCTATTCGACAATGTGAATTGGGTGGAAGTGGCTGGAATATGCTGGTCATAGCCAAAATTTTGACTGAATCGGAAAGGATAGTAAGGCTCCAGCCACAAAAGGCCGCTCTTGCAAAAAACCAGGATGCTCGGCCTTATGGACAATGCCCAATCTATCAACTCTGACTCCAAGACCGGTCTTGTACACTTGGCATCAGAAATAGGGTGGACATATTCCTCCACCTCGTTCATATGACACTCCCTCATCCTGTTCACCAAGGGGCTGGAGTGGGCCGCCAAACTCCAAAAGTGCAGGACCCCCGGGGAATCCAGTGGAACTTTGTTAAGCTTTCCACGTATAGCAAAGAGCTAGTCTGCCACTCGGGTCGGCTCAACACTGGCGAATTCTAGCATCCTGGGGACCAGTTGTGCTGACTGGAGCGACCGGGGAGCAGTCTTTGGGAATAAAGTGCAGACCCAAGCATTAAAGAAATGCAACGGGCCAACCCTCCGAAGACTCCTGGCAATGCGCGAGCGGTGCAAGTCTCCCAGTACCTTGTATATCAGACATAATGCAACAGGGCAGTATCCTGACTGCTCGGTCTGGAGTCTCTCCCCCTTAGGCTCTTGCACTGTGGCCTCCACCTACTGTGAGCTGTCTACAACTAATTCCAATCATCATTCATTTCCTTGGACCCGTCTTTGGTCTAGTTGGCTACCAACCAAAATTTCTATTCATCTCTGGAAGACTGCCCACAATGCTCTCCCCATTGATAAGAATATTCAAAGGCTGGGTGTGCAAATGTGCTCCAAATGTCAATGCTGTAAAACTCAGTGTGAGGAAACAACTAGTCATTTATTTATTCATAGTGATCTGGCCAAACATATTTGGTCCTGCTTCAGGAATTATGGTCTGAAGATCAACACAAACTCAGTGAACTCTTTCATATACCAAAATGCAACTAATATCCAGCTGAAATCTGCCCATGGACTATTTCTTCTTGCAGTCATTGGCTATGGACTTTGGGAAATCTGGAAAGCGAGAAATGCCTCGAAATATGAAGGCAAGAGCATCTCCAAGAACAGTCTTCTCTATCACATAAAAACTCAAGTCAAGCACACTTGTGACACTGCAAACCTCAAGGAGCTCGACAATGCCAAAAGAAACACTCTGTGGGATTTTGGTATCAACAGCCGACACCATACTAGACCGCAGCTGAAGATAGTCACCTGGGTCCACCCGACCTCACCTTCCCTCAAGCTAAATACCGATGGTGCCTGCAAAGCAAATGGAGACACAGGTGGAGGTGGGGCCATTAGGGACCACAATGGCAATATCATTCTTGCTTTCTCACATTACTATGGTAAAGCAAACAGTCTCGTAGCTGAGGCCCGAGCTCTGCTCGATGGCATCAATTACTATCGCACAATTGATGACAAGTCAATCCAGATTGATTGTGATTCCAAAATCTTAGTCCAAATCATCAAAAAAGAAACTCACTGCCCCTGGTCCATTCTTTATTATATAAGGGAGATTTGGAGGCTCCTCAGCATACAAGATTCTATAGCTCACATCTACAGAGAAGGAAACAAGGTTGCTGACTCTCTAGCTTCTTTGGCCTGCTCCACTCATTGTACTACTTTTTTCTCTTATGATGAACTTCCTAATTCTATAAAGGGAGTAGCTCGCCTGGATAAACTGGGTATGCCCAGTATCCGCTTAATGTAATTGTGACCATTCCTCCATTTAATAAAATTCACCTCCTAATGTCTGAATGGTGGAGTGGCTTGCTCTTTACCTCTGGTACAAGGGTGCACTCTCCCATCCAGCACTAGGCAAGGTTTCTTGATAAAAAAAAAATAATGCAACAGGGCAGAGCGAGAGCTTCATGCCCCAGGCGATCAGAAAGGCAGGATAAATAGCCTCTGCCCTAATCACGCTCTCGTCACCTTGCGGTAGAGCAAATGGGCAAATCCAATAAGTTAGAAACGCAGCACAATGAGTGACTGCGTCTACACCCCTGGGGTTGGGTCCTCCTGGTTGGCCTCTCTCTGAAGTCGAGGGGAAAGCAGCCTGTCACTGAACTCTTTTCTTCTGCTGAATTGGAGCCGACACTACAGAGGGGAAATCTGTGTATTTCTGCTCTCCTCTGAAGAAATACTGAAGCCATGTGCCCATTCGCACACGCCTCTTTTCCCCAGGCTTTTGTGCCGCCTTTGATTCGTGAGAAGAACGGCAGAGACTACGGTATGCCTTCATCAAATAGCGGTAGGCGAAACCCGTCAAGTATCACCCTTCTCCGTCTGTCTGGTCCTTCAGCCAGTCTGGCCAACAGACTTCCTCATATGGCTCACCGTCTATCAGGAGGCCGCTTAGCTGCGAGAGACTCCAAAGGTCTAAGGACGTCTCTCCTTCTGAAGTATAGAAGGTGTTGTACTCCGGGTAAAACACCTCGATCATGCCGCAGCAAAGAGCCTTCAAGATGGGATAGCGATATCTGGATGCATATACACTGTGATATACACCTGCTCTGATCAATATGGGTGCATACTGTTGCAAGACGAAGTCTATGAATTCTACTGCTCCCGGCCTGAAGGCATGGGCGTCGGTGGCCTTCAGATCGGCGAACCATCCCACAGAAATCTGGTGCTTGAACCGGACCGCCAGGCAGTCTAACAAGAAAGGCTCGTCTCTATATCCCCACTTCAGCGGGGCCAGGAATAAGTCAAAAGATGGCTTCTCTCAGTCTACACGACCCGCAGTCTCGTTCCATCTGGCATGAACCAATTCGGGGGCTCTAGTTAGCAGCCCGTCTTGTGGAGACAGCTCCTGAAGCCCGAGTACGGCACCCCACTTCCTGGGTTCGCCTGGCAGATAGATGGGTCTTCCCCTTACAACACAGTCAATGAGACTGTCCCGTCCCTCGAGCAGTGCTAGCTCAGCCTTCCGAACAAGGAACAGATCCCACTACCCCTGAAGGTTGAACCGCTTCAGAAAGGACATCAGATGCTTGTCCTTGGGATGATCCACCCTGGAGCCGTCAGGGTGTTCATATTTGAAGGAATCACTTCCGATGATCAGCTAGACGGTCTGTATCCACTGTCTCGGTCTCTGAATCGGAAGACGCTGCTACTATGGCCAGCTTGCCATGGCCCATGTCCAAAGAATGAACATCCCTCCACGTCACTATAGCTCGGGAGGAGGAAGAAGATCCAGATGCCATGATATCTGCACAAAAGACAAAAAAACAAAGAAAGCAAACAGAGTCAGAAGGCCTGGTGAAGATAAAGTCTTTTCTAACAAAAATTCAGCAGAGTCCCCCCAGCTCGGGAGATTGCCAGGGCGAAGCGGGAACTCGTCCACTAAGTGACGAGCCCTGGAAAAGGTCGTGGGCGTCACGCCAGGGCCAAGCAAGCTCCAAGGAAGAGCCTACAAGGAGCCTCCTAGGGCCTGGAAAATAAGGGGTGGGACCCCGAAACCCTCACTCACCACTTCGCTCTCGCCACCGCGCTCTGGAGAAGAAGGGAAGAGAGAGACGGCTGGGATGCAAATGAGGTTGGGATGAAGAAGAAAAAGAAGGAAGAATAAGATATAGGGAAAGGTTCGATCGCCCTAATCCGGCGCGCTAAAGGGCGCGCCGGATTAACGTTTCCCCCTCAAAAAATGAATTTCAAAATTTAAAGGGGACAGACTCAAGCTAATCTGGTGAGCTAAATAGCGCGCCGTATTAGGTCTCCTCTCAAATGCTGAGGGGCGTGCCATATTAGGCCCCCCTCTCCAAGGAGCGCGCCGGATTAGGCCTGCATATGCAAAGGGTGCGCCGTTTTAGCACAAGCCCCATGGCCGCACCGGATTAACCACCGCGCCGTATTCAAGGGCCATTCCAAGACCATGCCAAGCCAGACGGGAAATCTGCCGAAATGGAGCTCATCCGCGAGTCCCGCCTCGCTTGTGCCTTGCTCACAGTACTCCTGGCTGGGGGGCATTTGTTGGCACTCAAAATATACTCAATGGCGATCAAGCCTCAAAGACAAATGATACGGCCTACCGAAGCAGAGAAGCCGAAGGAGACCAACACATTGAAGCCTTCTCAAGCTGCCAGGGCCTCGGGTCACCCATTATAAATGTGGGAGACTTCACCTGACAAGGATCGAGAAGAATACACAACAACTGGGCATTATTCGTCGTCCGATCAAGGACGAGTGTGCCCTCGTCGTCCGACCAAGGACGAGAACATATCCGTCGCCCGATCAAGGACGAGGATGTACCAGTCGTCTGATCAAGGACGAGCATGCCCTCTTCATCCGACCAAGGATGAGAACACATCTGTCGTCCGACCAAGGACGAGCGGGTATCTGTTGTCTAACCAAGGACATAGGTATATTTGGCGGTACGCTGCCTGAATGAAAGATCCTCCCCAGGTGAGAGAACGCCCTTGGCCCCTCAGAACAAAGGACCGAAGGCTCTGTCAATGGAAGACCCCGATTACCTGGCACGGGTACGGCTTCTCAGCATATGGGGCCCATTAGTGGCTAGATGATCGCCCAGCCGAGGTGGAAGCACCCCGGGCAGCATACCACTACCCGTGGAAGCTACTAATGCAAGTCGAGGCGAGCCGACAGCACGAACCGTGGGGCCGAGAGCCGTGTCAGCGGAAGACTAGCGTGTCTGAGCTGAAGGTGCATGAGTTCCAGAAGCAGCCATTTGGCGGCCCGGAAGCTTCATCTATGTCTCCCCTTATGCTCCGGCGAGACTACGGAGAAAGGAAGGATCACAGTGACCCTTGAGGTCAGTCCGGGGCCCGCTGTCGGGCCCGTATCAAGCTAACGTGATGAAGCCACTTGAATCCAGTGCGCTTCTCCTAAACCGGCGCGCCCCTCCTAAACCGACGCGCCCTCATGGCCTTTGGCATCCTTCTAAACCGACATGCCCTACTTAGCTTGAATCCGGCGCGCATAGAAGACCTTAAATCGGTGCGCTAAATCCCACGCCGAATTAAGCTTGCTCGAAGGATCGCCTATATAAGAGGCCGTATGTTCGAGAGAAAAAAAGAAGAAGAGAAGAGAGACAACAATAGAACAAGAAAAAGGATAGAGAGGGAAGCTTGGAGAGGAAGAAGGGGAGCGGAGAGCTCGTCGATTCCGATACTCTGTTTCTCTGCTGCGAAGCTCCAAGGTGGGTTGGCGGAAGTCGTCGTGTCTTTTCTGCTATTTTCCTTTCCCTCTTCTGCTAGAATAGATCAGCATCGCAATGTAATGAAAGGGCGATGATATGAGCCTGAGGGTTCCTCGAGCTTCCCCCTTCTGTCTTCTCTCTGTTTTCCCCCTTCTCTCCAGGATGGGATCGACTCTGTGCGACAATGTCGAGCCGCAGTGATGTGGAATGTGTTTGTAATATTTTTCACTATGTGATTGAATGAATGAATAGGCGTGTGTTTGCTACTACTGTTCTTATTAGATTGTAGTCTATCTCATCTATCCTCTGTGCGTTATTCGTTTTGGTTCTTCTACCGCCGAATACGCCTCATTGATTCTCGAGGCAACATTAATAATTCCTCCCTCCCCGGGGTTCTCTCTGCCATATAAATAACGTTGAATGAACTGATATGCCCAGATGTCCTCTCCCAGCCGGAGGGATGCATATCAGTGCATTACCCTTCATCCCCGGAGGTGGACCTCAGCATTCCCTGTTGTGGTTCAGGGCTAGGAGAATGGGTATCTCAGTAGTTACTATCGTGTATCCGTGTGTATTGCAGATGCTGTCAAGATATTCGATCGTTTGCCCCCTCCATGATCTCAGTCTGCTGGCTGACCTTCTGGCCTTAAGTCTAGCCTACTGGCTCCCCTTTTAGCCTGTCCCTTCAATGCATATGTGTGTATATAGTTATCTGCTGCCCGTTCCCCAATCGAATGTATTCCGGCTATAGTGCTCTTTAGTGATTCATCCTCTCGAAGAACTCACTGCCCGGGGAGGGGAACATCTCCCATCATCCTCAGTTACTGGCGAGCCATGGGATCATATCTCCTAATGATATAAAACCTGTGACTCATCTAGTGAATATCAACAGGGCTTTAGCCCGACATCAAATCCACCTTCTCTTGAGAGTGGTGGTGGCTGTGGGAAAATAACCTCTAGTAGGCTGGCCCTCGAGGTGACTTCCCATCTCTGCCGTCCCTTAACTATCCTTGACTCGTGGAGATGGATACCCTAGTGATGCGGGACGAGACCACGGACACGACAAGCTCGCGATCGTCCCTTAACGAGGGAAGCGTCGGACGTGCGCGGTTGAGAAACCGGCAAGAGCTAGGGTGGTCGGCTCTCTCTTTCGTGCCTGGATCGGGTCACGGGACGGTAACGCTCTCTCTCGCAGCAGCGGTGAATGATAATATAGCGAGCTAATTAGCCTATCATGCTCTCTAGCAGCGGCATAAACAAGCATATATGAAATTAAGCAAAATGCCAAGTAAGGGAGCGAAGGCGATACCTCCACGCGCTCGGCGTGGGGAAGACGGACCCGGCCGAAACTCGTACTCCCGGGACAATTAATACACCATATTACAGCAAATGAATTACTGCCCACTCCACGCAGGGAGGTAAAGGGCTACACAAACGGGCCCGGGAGGACCGAATTCGGGTTGACGGGCGGCTTTCCGCGTAGCTTCGGCAGTGCCCAAACTAGTGACGGTGGGACCCACGCGCTGTCCGGAGGGGCCGTGTGGGACACGATGGCACCATTGTAGTAATGGATGCCCGGATGATTGCTCCTTGGGGTGGCGGCGCACTGGAACGCCGGTCGGAGGCCGGGCGGCTCCGTTCGGCACCGGTCGGAGTAACCGGCCACGGACCTGCACTTTCTGATTTTCAGCGCCCGCTCGGACGGGAACGGACGCTGTGATCAGCCCCGATGTCGGATCGACACGAAACCAACGCCGTTGGAAAGCTGCTTTGAAGTACTTCAAACTAGGCCTAAAGATTTGGCCTGGATCTGCACAGATCTTAGCCTTAATGAATTTTCAATTTACTATTGTACAGTAACCTGATTCTCAGATCTACAGAGAACTTTCCTGAGGACTGCCTTTGACCGCTATGAAGACCTAGGATTCAACCCTTGACCTCTTCATAAAAGTTGTAGGAAATTACGTAAGAAAATCAGGAAGATTTTTGGATTTGGATTTGGAGGTGGTGGTAATTTGTTTCAAATTTTGAAGTGGAGGGTGGTCGGATCTGGGATCTGACTAAAAACACTGTATCAGAGGAAGAACACGAATTTCTAAAAATAGCTAGAAGGCTGATAAAAAATTAAGAAAATTTGTGGAGGTAGAGGGTGATGGAAAGAACTCCTAGTAAAATTGGGAGGGTTTGGAGAAATCAAAAAGATGGTAGGAGGGGGAGAACTCAGAGGTTCTGTCACTGTAGATAGAAACCTGGCAGATCTGGGATGACAGATTGGACGAAAATGTAAAAATACTAAACGAGGGAATTATGGCGTGAAAAGTTAGGTGGATCTTTTTATGCAAGGGCGGAAAACACCATAAAAATTTTAGATCAATCCAAGCTCGTGGCTGAGACAGACAATTCGTGGAAGCTGCTGTGATCGGATGAAGATAGAACTGCAGAGGCAGCTCGATGGCGGCACGAACGGCGGCGGCGGCGGCACAGACGATCACCGGAGGTTGAGAGGAGATGATAGAAGGTAGAATCACTCTAGAACTTGAGGTTGGAGGAGAGGAACCAGAGGGGAGAGGGCTGGGGGCGCAATATGCTCCTTGCTTACACACAAAAATTCTGATTTTTCATTTAATTTCACATGAAAATACAAGCTTATATATGGTTTACATCAACTGCAATGTGGACCCTTAGATCTAGGGAAGAGGATTGAAGGGCTGGGATTGCATTCTAATAACACACAAAAAATATTAAACTAAGGCAAGTGGAATGGGGCGCCCCCTTGACTATAAGTAAGGTTGAATGGGTAGGTGAATGGTAGGTGGCCTACCTTGGACAAAATGGGCCACTTGTCTACCCATGTGGCATATGACTAGTCCAACCTTCTAGATGTCCACCTAGGATGGTTGACCAGCCCCACAAGATGACATGGACCAATGGGAAAGGGCTGAGGGCCCCCTTGCTGGTCCTACTGACAAATTACATAGAAACCCACACAATCTACGGGAGTGACGCATTGGCCGATAAAGCCGTGCAATTGCGCGTATACTTTCCCGTGGATATAAAAATAAACTAAAGGATATAAATGTAATATGAAAAGGTACTGGCTCGGTGTCGATTCCCATCACCTAGCAGGCTAGTCCTCGGGGCTTTTTCCCTCTATCGAAGTCTGCCGATCACCGTTTGGCACTCCCGGCCTTAAGGAGAGTACCCCAATCCTATGGGACTATCTCCAATTCGCCCCTGCAACACTCCAATCATGGGGAGGTGCTTCCCAAATTTTGACTGATAACTTGGTTCAATTTGCAATTGATTTGCACTGATAATTTCATTGAAGACTATGCATGAATAGGAACCTCACATAAGTCTAGATTTGTCTCATTTACATTGCTTTTGGGATCTCAATATGTCTTCTAATCTTTAAAACAACACCAAAATCATAAGAAAACTGACTGAAGTTTCAGTGGAACTTAAATAGCCCAAAAATCTCCTAATCCGGCGTGGCCCCAATCCGGCGCGCCAATTTTCGGCGCCCCCCCCGCACCGTTTTAACATTAGACTCATATTTCAAATGGCCTCCTTGAGCCTCTATCCGGCACGCTCAGGGCGCCCTGTTTTAACTTCCATTTGGCCACCGCGCCGGTTTAGCCTCTATTTGGCCACCGCACCGTTTTAGCCTTCATAAGGGCATCGCATCATTTTAACGCTAACTAACTACTGCGCCATTTTAGGCTAATTATATCTAAATATGCATTAACCTTATATGCATTTGATTGTTTGTGTGTCAGCCTTTGACGCTTATTGTCATAGCCCTAATTGACCTAATAAACCTAGTTGAATAAGAGAGTAAAAGGGGTTTTTGACACCTTCAATTGCATCGAACATCCATCTCGAAAGCATGAGCATGCATCTGCATCGGCATACGTTGCCATCTGAACGATCATAATCGCACCTCTAATCATGTGAATAAACCAATTAACCAATCTGTTGCATCTCACACAGACGGTCAACCAAATGACCGCATTTCACAGCATCCAACTAGTGCATTCAGTCAGTACTTCTTATGCCTTCGCGTTATCCCCCGAGGCATCCTCTCTTGGCAATTAATCAAGGGTTGTCCTCTTTCTTGGAGGACGTAATTAACGGCATAGCCTTTATGGTATGACAGACTCCAAGTCCCGACACGAGCATCATAATCGACTGACCAGGTCAGATCGAGCGCACCATAAACTTGTCACACACGTGACTGGCACGCCCTAAGCGAATAAACCCCTAACAAAAAGATCTTTCCCAAATAGGCGAATACCAAATGACATGATTCCACAATCCTCAGCCCACAACAACACTAGACTCAGGCTTACAGGGAAATCCGCCCATGCTGGTCACAGACCAAGGCTCTCCATTCGACGACATCCCTGCAGGGACCTCCATACATAGGCATTGTCCATTACACAATCTCTTCTCGTCTTCATTACAATTATTCCAAATGGACACCGGCCAATCCCGGCTCCACACTCGCTAGCGAGCCACAGGACACAACCTGAATAATCCATGGCACATATCTCCAATACAACCAAGTGCCGCCTTAACACCATAGGAGTCTGGTCAATAAAGCGACAAACAACGCGGGTCTCCAGACATCACAGATTTTTACCACAACTGGGTCCTTTTCACAACATTCTGAAACTCTCGTACCGACCTGGGCCTCTTCTAGGTATTACCATAGCTGACCACTCGGCTAGCCTCACCAGCTGCTCACAGCTACCAATTGGGACCCACAGTCATCTCGTGGGGGTCACATCTCTAGGACCACTGTAACGACCCGAGATCCGAATACCGGGAGAGGCCCAATAACCTGAATCCTGAACCGCCACCCATGAGCCCGAAGACTCGGATGGGTTAAAGGGTTGGTGTGAAAATACACAAGTATCACAAATAATTACAGAATTAAACAGTTTATATGATTAAGCAAGAAATTAAATTAACATTAAATAAATTACATGGTCCACAAGATAATAATAGCAGTCTAAAATATAACAGTAGTCCACAACTAGTACAGTATAGAAAAGAAGGTACAACTACACGGGGCATACCCCAGCCTGGCAACTGGCAACTAACCCTGGGCACCTGAACCTCGTGGAGCCTGGGAAGCGCTCCCTGAAGCCTCGTCTCACCTGAAACGTGAAAAGCACGTAGGGAATGAGCCTTAAAACAAAAGGCTCAGTAGAGATCATCCGGTCCCCACCTCGTAAACCGAGAAACTACGCGGGAAGTAACTACAAGCTATCACTAGCAAGACGTAGAACGGGAGCTGCACGAATAAATAAACTGGAAAGCTCTGCTACGTCTAGTACTGAACACATGGCATGAAAATCGAGATAACTCGTCAAAACTCAAGAGTTGCTACCACACAAAGACAGGAGTACCAACCCCTAGAAGTAAGGTCGGATGCGTCCACTGACGGCTTAGACCGCGCCTCAGGTATCCCCCTCAACCCCTGGTGGAACGGGGACACCGTACTAGTAACCACAGAACAAGGACTGGTCGGGGTCGCGCTCGTCAGCGCGGGTCCGCTGCCCCCGACCACGTGTGCACACACAGACCGTACATCCTAGGTCAGACCCTCTGACTAGTTTTCCCCTCAGCCGGACTCTGGCGTCACACGTGGGACCCTACGGAAACTAGTCTAAAAATCGTCTCTCGGGGTTGCCTCGCCACCACTCCCTGGTGGGACCACTTGTGTGTCAGAAGGCTACAACTAGTGGAGGGTCACTGAAGGAGTAGACTCTCTAGTCAACAGAAAATAACGTCTAAACCGGAGAAAGTATGAAATCCGCTCCTCGCACTGACACCGACTCATGGTGACACAAGCCGAGAACACCACCTCCCGGGATTCCACGGCACCCCAACATGTGGCCCCCACATGATGCCTAGCATCATTCGGACCACTGGTCAGCACGTGGATCGATATCCACTCGCCCGGGACTCTAATCGGCCAAACCCGAACTTCAGCCCGACATAACCCGCTGGCGGTCCACCTTTGGGCCGTTACATGGGCTAGCGGTCTAGCACTAAACCGCCACAAGGAATAGGCGGTCTCCTGATGGACCGCCACACCACGGGCTGTGAAGCCAAAAGCGGTCTAATCTTGGACCGCCAAAGGGAAGAAAACGGTTGTTCCTGCGACTGCCAAATCCCAAGACCTCCAATGGTCAAAATGCCACGAAGGCCACGCCGGCCAACTCGGCTAGCGGTCGGCCGATAGGCCGCCACTTGGGCTCTAGCGGTCTATCGGGTGACCGCAAGGCCCAACCCACATACGGGGCGCCAAAACGGTCGCATGGCGACCGTGAACGGGAAGAAGCGGTCACTGGAAGGATCGCCAGCCTTCTAGAAACCCAAAAACGGTGAAAAAAACCCCAAAATCACCATTCCATGCTCCATTCACCCCCGGGTGAAGGGGAAACAAATGGGAAACCTTTCCCCAAGCCCCTGAGCATCATTTGATGCCCTCAAACCACATTTTGACGGATTAAAACACTAGATCGGGCACTCGGTCACCAAAACATGATTTTCCCTTACCGGCTCAAAATAGCCCTCTCTCGACCTCGCCTCGACCTAGAAATCACGGGGAAGGTAAATGCCAAGCTAAGGAACGTCACCCTACCTTGGGATCGCCCGAAACGTGGAGGATCGCCGCCGATCTTCAAAACACCGCTTGAAACCTCACGAGCTCCCACGGTCTCACCGAGCATCGAACGCCGCCGAGATCGCCACGCCGCCGCCCTTGCCGCCACGCCGCCGCCTTGCCGCGTCCGCAGCCGGAGGGGAGGGCGTCGGGGCCGTCACCGAAAGAAGGGGGGCGGTCACGGTGGTGCGCTCACGGGAGAGAAGGGAGGAAGAAGAAGAATAAAGAAGAAAGAGAAAAGAAAAAGAAATGGATACTTATAGAAAATCTTGATTTTTTGAAAAATATAAAAAAATAGAAAAATACATTTCCGCGATCCTCAGAACCCGCCGGTCGCACTGGTACCATCCCGGAGTAGGTGAATGACTCGGTTCACCCACTATGGGGTTCCGTAGGTTTGCCGGAGAAAAACACGCGGAAACTGCAGAACACGTTCCAGGACCTCCGAAACTGATCCAAAACGCACGGATCCGAACCCGAAAGATGTCCAAAAAGTAATTCCGGGCATAATGAGCACAAATTCTCCGAGAAAATAAATTCGAGACCTAAGAAGAAGGATCTGAAGGGTCCAGGATATTACAGCCCTCCCCCCTTAAACAAATTTTATCCTCGAAATTTAAAATAAAGTACGGGGGAAAAGAAAGGGAGAAACTCACTCGAAGAGATAAGGGAACTGCTGACGCATCTCGTCCTCACACTCCCAAGACGCTTCACATCCGGAGTGCCGCTGCTACACCACCTTAACCAGGGGAATAACCTTATTCTGCAGGTGCTGATCTCGTCGATCCTCAATACGGATGGGGAACTCCGGTAGAGACAGATCGGGAGTCACCTCGGGCAAAACAGAATCTCCCAACACATGGGAATCATCGGGCATATACTTCCTCAGCATGGAGACATGAAACACATCATGCACAGAAGATAGCTCCCGAGGAAGCTGCAACTGATAAGCAACCTCACCCATGCGCTCAACAATGAGGAAAGGGCCAACATAGCGGGGACTCAACTTCCCACGCCGCCCAAAATGCATTACTCCCTTCATGGGAGAAATCCTCAAAAATACACGGTCAACGACCTCGAAACTGAGGGGTTGTCTTCTCCGATCGGCAGAGCTCTTCTGCCGACTCTGAGCTGCCAACATGTTCTGATGGACCAAATGCACCACATTCACACACTGCTGCACCAACTCCGGTCTCGTCATAACACGCTCACCGACCTTAAACCAATCAACAGGAGTCTGACACAATCACCCGTACAATGCCTCATAAGGAGCCATCCCAATGCTCGAATGATAGCTATTGTTATAGGCAAACTCCACCAATGGTAGGTGGTGAAACCAACTCCCCTGCCATTCCAGACAACAGGATCTCGACATATCCTCTAGCGTCTGAATGGTCCTCTCCGACTGACCATCTGACTGAGGATGATATGCTGAGCTTAAAGCTAACTCGGTGCCAAGAGCTCGCTGGAAACTCCTCTAGAATCTAGAAGTGAAACGCGGATCTCGATCTGACACAATGGAAATGGAAATCCCATGCAAAGGTACGATCCACTCCATATAAAGACGAGCCAACTTGGGCACACTCCAGCTGACTCTAATCGGTGATAATCGAGCCGTCTTCGTCAGCCTATCCACCAGCAACCAAATACTATCATGCCCACTCGGAGTCCTCGGTAACCCCACCATAAAATCAGTGGTCATGTGGTCCCATTTCCATGCGGGAACCTCCAAGGGCTGAAGCATACCTCCTAGTCGCTGATGTTCCGCCTTCACCTGCTGACAAGTCAGACACCTGGCCACAAACTCGGCAATATCTCTCTTCATGCCAGGCCACCAGAACTGTCTCTTCAAGTTCCGATACATCTTTGTCGCTCCCGGGTGCACGGTGTACCTACTCCCATGAGCCTCTAGTAACACCGCACGCCTCACCTACTCCTCGGTTGGGACGTATAGCTTACCACGGAATCTCACGGCTCCGTCCTCACCGAACTCCACATCAGCCAAAGCCAAAATCCGGGGCAACTCATGGTCTACACGCTGAGCATCTGTCACCTGACGACGAATGGCGGGCATGACAGTCAAGCTCACAAGAACTGTTGACCCCGGCTCTTGGGGAACCTTAAGCCTAAATGTCACGGCTGGCACCTGTTCCGAGAGCCTCCACTTCCTCATCATCATGGCGCTGACCACGACCTTCTTGCTCTAGGCATCGATAATGACATTCATCCTGCCTGCCTGATAAGACAGGGTGAAGTCATAATCCTTCATATACTCCATCCATCGCCTCTGCCTGAGGTTAAGGTCCTTCTGAGTGAACACATACCTCAAACTCTGATGGTCAGTGAACACCTCAAACTTCTCATCGTATAGATAATACCTCCAAATCTTCACTGCAAAGATTACAGCCGCCAACTCAAGGTCATGGGTACGGTAGTTCACCTCATGTGGCTTCAACTGTCGTGATGCATACGCCACAACTCTACCGTGCTGCATCAGCACATCACCTAACACAACCCCGAAAGCATCTGTACACAATACGAAACCTCCTGATCTAGAAGGTAACACCAACACCGGTGCCGAGGTGAGCAACCTCTTCAGCTCCATAAAGCTCTGCTCACACTCACTAGTCCAGAAAAATGGCACATCCTTCCGCGTAAGCCTGGTCATCGGGACTGCAATACGAGTAAAATCCTGAATGAATCTCCTGTAATAACCTGCAAGCCCCAAGAAACTCCGAATCTCCGTCATGGACCTTGGCCTCAGCCACTGCATTACTGCCTCGACCTTGGCTGGATCTACAAAAATACCATCACCAGAAATCACGTGCCCCAAAAAGTGCACCTCATGAAGCCAAAACTCGCACTTGCTGAGCTTCGCATACAACTGATGATCTCGCAAGGTCTGCAACACAACTCTCAAATGATACGCATGCTCCTCTGCAGACTGCGAATAAACAAGGATGTCATCCATAAACACGGCCACAAACTGGTCCAGATAAGGATGGAACACCCTTTGCATCAAATCCATGAATGCTGCGGGGGCATTGGTGAGCCCAAACGGCATCACTAGAAACTCATAATGCTCATATCTCGAGCTGAACGCCGTCTTCTCCACATCAGACTCTCGAATCTGCAACTGATAATAATAGAACCGCAAATCAATCCGCGAGAACAATTGAGCAGACTGAAGATGGTCAAACAAATCATCAATCCGCGACAGCAGATACTTATTCTTAACGGTCACCTCATTCAGTTGCCGGTAGTCAATGCACAACCTCAGACTACCATCCTTCTTCTTCACAAACAATACTGACTCACCCCAAGGGGAGAAGCTAGGACGAATGTACCCCTTGGCGAGTAACTCCTGCAACTGCGCCCTCAATTCCCTCAACTCGGCGGGAGCCATGCGATAAGGAGCCTTCGACAAAGGCCCCGTACCGGGCACAATCTCAATAACAAAATCCATCTCCCGCTGCGGAGGTAATCCTGGCAAATCCTCGGGAAAAACATCGAAAAACTCGCACACCATCGGAATGTCCTCCACATCCGGCTCCGATTGGTCCAACACGACCATAGAAGCGAGAAAACCCTAACAACCCGCATCGAGCAATCGACGAGCCCTAAGAGCCGAAATAAGAAAGTGGGAAGAGGAAGAGATGATACCTTGGAAATAGAAGGTCGGTCTATGAAGCCGCCAGAAATAAACCTTCTTTGAGCCACAATCCACCAAGGCATGATGGGCCTCAAGCCATTTCATGCCCAAAATCACATCAAAGTCCTGAAGTGGCAACGCATAGAGCCTGGTCGGCAAACTCCGCCCTTCCACCCACACAAGAACCTCCTCGAAACAATACGGAGTGATCATAAAATCACCAGAAGGCAACTCCACGGCTAAATCATAGGACAACTGGGTCACCGACTCCTCAATACTCAGCGTGAAATCCTCCGAAATAAACGAATGTGATGTGCCAGAATCAAACAAAACTCGAGCCACACAACCCAAAATCATAATAGTACCTTCCACGAGCTGTGACGCCTCTGCCTCTGCCCTGGTCATGTGTGTAATCTGGCCTCGGGACCTCTGCCTGTCCCCCACACTCGCTGACCTGGGTAGTGGCGGATACTGCCCCTGCTGTTGATGCTGCTGCTGTTGCGGCCTCTGCTGTTGGGGATACTGTTGCTGCGCAGGATACTACTGCCACTGCGGCCTCTGAGGACAGTCACACGCCATGTGCCCTGACTGATCACATCTGAAACAAATCACTGGCGTCGTGCACTGCCTGCCTGGATGCGACTCGCCACACCGGGGACACGATCCCCGCGATCCACCCACTGATCCCTGACGCTGATATGGAATCGACTGTTGTACACTGCCCGAAGACGCCTGCCTCTGATCCTTGCGCTTCTTATAGAAACCTTTCTTGAGAAACTTCTTGACCTTAGAGCAAAAAGACGTAGATCCTGTCACCGACGTCGCCAGTGTCATACCCCGAGCTTTTTATTACAGCGGAAGACTAGCTCGAGGAACGTGAACAGCTAGCATGGTAAGCCTCTTGTAAGCAAGAATGATCAGAGCGCAAGACAATCACACATAAGAATACAATTGCACAATAATTTAATCAAACTCTAACTTTATTTCATTAATAATCAAAATATTCTAATACAATGACTTTTCAACCTTCATTAATCCATCAGACTCAAGGAAAAATGAAATTACAAAGACTCGATCTAAACAATATTGACTTTCCTAAGTCTTCACTCTCATTTTGATATGAGTTTCATTCGCTCTCGGACCCGCTACTTGTATAACTCGAATCAGAATTCGTATCACTTCCATCTCCTGAAAAGATTGGAAAATAGGTAATGAGCACATTTTCCCAGTAGGTATCTTCGCATCAACATGAAGGCACTATCAAAGTATTTAGCATTTTAGCTCTAAAGAATAAGATAAAATCATGCGAATGCGATCAATCATGCGATTAAACCAAAGTAACAAAGATGATCATGTAAGATAGAATGAGCAAGTATGATTTAGCAAGACTGTAACAAGAATATGATATGGCCTTTCATGAAAAAGAATGTACTTAGTAAGTCATGTAACAATCAAGAATGTACTCTTCACTTAGTAGCAAGTACTTCATGAATTTTTGTGGAATATCATGTAACAAGCTAGAAAGTCATGTACATGTCGTGGATTTTCACTTCACGATGCCGTGGGTCTTCACTTATTTATAGAGAAAGTACTTCCAGTGCAATGCGACGATAGTAGCATCATATCCCATGATTTATAATAGTATGTTTCTGACAATCAGTCGAGGGGACTAGCATAGAACCCTTGAACACAATCAGTGCTCGATCCGCATCTTCAAGTATAAATCAAGCTACTTCCACGCATGTAAATAATATGGCCAAGAAAGTGTAATTTCAACAATAAGTTCAAGATAAAGTAATCCATCATAAGAATGCTTCTATTTGAATTAAAGAATTTCAATAAATATATTAAAACTAGGTTATGCCATGAAATAAATCGGCAGCATAACAGTACATTTCTTAACTTTCATAAATTTAAGATTAAGTATCTTGAACAATATGACAAGTCCTAGATCATCAATAATACATCTAGGAACTTTAGAATATCAACCCTTGGGTTAAATCACTCAAGAACTGTGACGGTCAATTAATGGGCTGTTACATAAACGTGACGGTTTATAATTGGGCCGTTACAATAGATTGAATCCAGAAAACATCGATAGTGCTTTTTAAACAATGGGGCTTTAATGGTACAACGAACTCGGCGTCCTAGTGGGAATCCCATGCTCGCAGAGAATTACGGAAGCCTTGAAACCAGATTTCCTAATTCATTGGAAGAAATATCCAATAGAGAGGTCCTCAAGTCCAAGAATATGTTCCTATAGTGCAAAAGTGTAAACTAATGGTCATATACCGGAATATATGCCATGTACTTAGAGAAATTGACTCTATAGACGAAAAGAATGTGTATAATGTGAAACCATGATAAAACTCCGTCAATACAAAAATCATGTTTTAATACAAAACTATAGAGTTTTAGCAATGAAATTAGCATGTACTTAAAATAACTCAAAGTGCATGAATCAATTTATAAACCTAAAGTCATGAAGATAGGTCAAAACTTAGATAACTAGGCTTATTCATAAGCAAATTTGACTATTTTTAACTCTGTCTCGGGTTGACAGAACACAGTTATTCTGACGGTCGAACATGAGCACCTCATATAGCTGTGACGGTTCATCGTGGATCTGTGAGAGTGTTGTAACGCTCCTATCGTGGTCCGTCAGAGACTACAAAGAAGTTTAAATACAACAGGTAGTGTGACGGCTTATTGTAAGGTCGTTATAGTAATGTGACGGTCTAACTATAATCCGTCAGAGCACTGCTGACAGTAAAAAAATAAACGAACTATGGTTTAAAACCTTTCATGCAAGAAGAATCAAAATAACCAACTACTCTAGTCATGATAGAACGAAGAATAGGCCATCTAGATGCATAGGTTGCAGTGAAATGAACAAGAGAATATTTTTATCTTAATTTAGGCTAAGGACATGCATGTATGTATAGACCTACTAAAACATGAAATTTAAAGTCTATAATGTATGGAATCAATCAAAACCAGAGGGCTTTTATCCCTATCATGATATTCTTGCCATTCATGAGATAACCTTGTTGTGTCCCCTGTGGTTCTGGGGTTTTGATGATGACAAATATTATGTCTCATTATGTTTACATGTACATCCTTGATGATATAATCCTGATATATTATGAGAAACTGTCAGAACAGGTTTAAGAATGACTCACAGGTCATGAAGTCAATTCAAGTCAAAAGTCAAATCATTGACAGGTAAGGCCAATGCACAGTCAGAACAGGTAATGTTCTGCCTACTCTCTGATCTGTGCATATGTTAATTTTTGTACAGAAATGTTGGTGCATAGGTTAAGTCCATGCACGCACACACAAAGTCCATACATTGCATTGTAGCATGACGCACACACAAGTCTATACACTGTCCCGCTGCACGCCACATTCACTCATAGTCCATGCATTGTCAAGTCTATACATCGTCTCTCTTAGCGTCTATGTGCATAGTCCATGCATTCTCAAGTCTATACATATACATCATCTCACTCAACGTCTTTGTGCATGGAGCATTCAAGTCTGTACAGCGTTTACCTAGAACGCATCGGTCAACTCTATACATTGCAGCATGCATTCACTCAAAGTCTGTACAGCGTCTAGCGTCTCACTTAGCGTCTCTATGCATCGGTCAAGTCTATACATTGCATGCTACAATGTCTGCACATCCCGTTTGAACATTGTATCACTTGCCAAGTCTATACATTCCCTTGGCAAGGCTATACATTAGGTGCTGCATGCTCACCAAGTCTATACACTAGCAAGTCTGCACATCGTCGTGTTCACATGATTCGAGTCTGTACATCGGACCAAGTTTGTACAGCCTGTGTGCTTCATAACGTCAAGTCTATACATCGGCTGGCTGCTGCATTGCACGCGCTCAAAGTCTATACACTGCTTGCACGCGTTCAAGTCTATATATTGTGCATCGTTCAAAGCAGAGTCTACACATTACCTACTGTTGTGTTCGTGCATCATTTGAGTGAGTCTGCACATTGCATGCACACGAAGTCAATATAATTGTTAACGGCATGTCAGTGCATTCATTTTTGTTGTACATACTTCACCTTGTGCACACTGCATTACACATCAGCAAGTCTGTACAACGTTTGCACATTGCATCAGTTTAAAGTCTATACATCGCTTAGTGCATTACATGCATTCATCAAGAGTCTGTACACTCGGTGTCTGCGTCTCATGACTTTCAAGTCTGTACACTTGTTGTCTGCATCACAAGCATTCAAGTCTATACACTCTTTGTGTCTGCATTACACACATTCAAAGTCTGTACATTCATCAATGGCTGTGCAATCCTTCAAAGCAAGTCTGTACATCGTGTGCATCATTTTTCAAGTCTATACATTCTTTAGCTCAGTTCGCAACTGAGTCTGAAGTCTGTACAACCTGTTCTTCATACAAGTCTGTGCATGCATAGATCAAAGTCTATACATCCTCACTGTGCATACTTTGTTTAAGTGCATTCTGCATTACAAACCAGCAAGTTTGTACATTGCTGTCGCATGCATGCATCTAAAGTCTGTACAGAGGTTGACTGCATGTCCGAGCATCCATGATTCATTGTGTAGACTTTCCTATATGCATTTGTGCATTGTTCAAAACAAGTCTGTACATCATCCTTTGGTTCAAAGCTTGAACTAACTCAATGCATCCATTTTTCTCTTCTTTCAGGTTGATTCAAGCTGATGAGTGGGCACGTGATCCGAGGTTCGTACCTGGCACGTGATCCGATGTTATCTCTGTCAAACAGGGCACAAGCCCTATACATCGCCCTAGCTGCTGCTGCTATAAATTAAAGACTCCTCCATCTGGAGAAGGGAGAGAGAGTGATCGAAGCAGAGAGGTAGAGAGCAGAAAAAGCAGAAGAAGAAAAAGGAGAGAGCAGCAGAGAGGCTGAAAGCAGAAGAAGAAAAAGAACGAGAGAAAGAGAAAGAGAAGCAGAGAGAAGAAGAAAGAATAGGAAGAAAGAAAGAGAAAGGAGAGATCTCGTGAGGAAGAAGAGAGACTGAAGCTTCATCAGAACATTTGTCTGTCTGGCAATTGGATCAGATCCAAACCAGATTTGCTCCTGCGAGAGCTACACTTTGTGGATTTCATTTCTAGCTTTCTGATTGCTGTATTTTTATTGCTTGTTTTCTTTTCTTTTACACTTCCTTGGCTTGTTGTTCTTTCGATTCTCTGGTTTGAGGTCGGGGTCCTCCTGTGGTCTCAGGAGAAGGGAGATTTATTCTCCGATTTGCTAGTGACTGTGTGTCACTAGTGTTTCCCTCTGGTGTGGAGGAAGAGAGGTCCGTGACCTCTGGTTTGCAAGTGGCTGGGTGTCACTTGTGGGTTCCCTCTGGTCTGGAGGAAGAGAGACTTCGGTCTCTAGTTGCTAGTGACTAGGGTCGCTAGTGGTTTCCCTCCTTGGTGGAGGAAGCGAGGAGTGTGTTCCTCTGGTCAAGCTATTTGGCAGCGTTTGTTTGCAGACTGAGTCTGCGGTTCTAGCTTGTGCTAGTGGAAGTCTCACTCCGGTTTAGAGTGAGGGGTGGACGTAGGTCTGTGGACCGAACCACCTAAAAAATCTACTGTGCCGTGGTTTACCTTGTGCGTTTGCCCCTTGTCTTCTACCTCTTTCACTGGTTGTCTGATCATTCTTGTTTCTATCTGAAGTAACCTTGAGCATTACATATTTTGCTAAGTGAGTCTGGTTTGCATAGTTCTATCTTCGGCATTAGACTTGATCAGGTTCCACCAGTATAGTTAGCTGTTCAACTGATTGATCAAATGTTTATTTGAATTTCTTCTTGAAGAGCTCTACAGCTTTTATTCCGCAACTGTGTCTAGCAGCAGGCTTATTGTTTTTAAGTGGGGCAATTTTGAAGAGGGATACATTCACCCCCCCTCTGTATCCATCGCACCGTCCCAACAATTGGTATCAGAGCAGGTCGCTGACTGATCAGATCCAACGATCTGCAGAGGATCCTGTCATCTTTGGTGCATTTTTGAACTTACCTCCTGTTGCATTAATCTGATCTGTTTCCATGGGTGATCCACCGGTTTTCAACGGCTCTAATTTTAATGTGTGGTTTGTCAGTCTGCGCAAATATGTTATATCAGTTAATCCAGATCTATGGAAGTTAATTTCACACGGTCCTCACAGATTACCAAAGAAAGTGTCCAAATGGACCGACAGTCACAGATCAAAGGATGGAGAAAATTAGAAAGCCTTGAATCTGATGAAAGCAGCTACTGACAAAGCCTTACATTCTTGCCTTCATGATTGCAGGTCTGCTAAGGACATTCTGGATGTGCTGAAGCTAGCTCACAGGTTAAATGAGGATAGCTGCATGATAGCTAACAGAAGTAATCAAAGTGGCAGCCAAAATGAAGAAGAGGATGATGATGAGGTAAGCCTCTTCGAGAATTATATTTTAGATGATTGGCAGGGTGCATATGGTGAGTTACTTGAGTCACATGAGATGTTAAGAAAATAATATAAAAAGTTGAAAAATAAAATTGATCTGAATAGTTCAGAGTCCTCATGTGAAAATTGCTTAAAACGGAAATAGTCCTATGATGCATGCTTGTCTGAAGTCCAAGTGCTTAAGAAACAAATTGGCCTATTTAAAGAAGAAAATCAAGAACTTGTATGTGAAATTTCTGAACTAAAAGGAAAACTTAGCTCGATTGATGATGATCAGGTTCATTTTAATAATTTAGTTCAGAATGAAAAACTGTTGAAAGAATTTGAATGTGTTAGCTCTGAATTGGATGTTCTAAAATTTGAAAATGAATGCCTTAGGAAGCAATGTGAAAAACTCCAGGCTCAAACAATATGTTTTGGTAAATCTGCTTGCAATGATTGTCCATTTCTCAAGGAAATAAATGAAAATCTTCACTCAAATTTAGAATGGCAGAAGGAGTTAATTGTTTCCCTAAAGGAAGAAAATAGAGATCTGTTAAACAAGACTCTGGAGCTTGAACAGATAGAGGAAGAGCTGAGTGATAAAATGAGCTCAATGAAAATTGATAAAGGCTTTGTTGAAGAAACTGAAAATCTGAAATCAAAAAATGATAAATTAACTAAAGAGGTTGAAGGATTGAAGCAGGTGAACACTGCTATGTCAGAGAAACTTCTTTTCTTAGAAAAAGGAAAATCTGGTTACATTGAAGAATCTGAAAAATTGAGAAATCTGGAACATGAAGTTGAGGAATATAAAACTGCAAACAAGGTGCTAAGCGAATGTGTAAATTACAACGAACAAGAGATTGCCAGTTATGAAATACACATCGTTTCTCTGGAAAATGAAATTAAGGACTTGAATAATTCCTTGTCAAAATTTGTGGACAGAAAAGATAATCTGGACAAGATTCTAGGAACAAAGGTTAATTTTCAGAAGGAAGGGTTGGGCTATAACCCTTCAAACAAAAAGACTTTTAAAAATAAAGTTCAAACTTCCTTTGTTTCCAGCTCAACTTCTCACTGCCCTCAGAACCTTCCTGGTTATCAGTCATCTGCTCAAAAGAAAACAACAGAAAAATAAAAAAAAAAGAACCAACATGTTCCTCTCCCCACTTTGCATGTTTCACCCAAACACTCACATGCATCTAAAAAGAAAATGATTTGTCATTACTGTCACAAGATTGGCCATCTGATGCATGAGTGTAGATTAATGGAACTAGATGATTTGAATGCTAGGAAATTTCATGATAAAAATTCTTCATCTTAGAAAAAGAAAATTGAATATTTTCACTGTGGCAAGTTAGGACACACGATTATACAATGCTGGTTTGCAAGTGGTAAGAAAACATCTCATTCATATCATGCTAAATTCCCTGCAAGCCAACATGGTTTTAATAAGAACAAATTTGTTTCAATGAACCAGCACATCACTTGTTTTAACTGTAACAAGACTGGTCACAAGGCCACTGAATGCTGGTCAGGCTCGTTCAGAAGGAATTCTCTCAAATGCTCTCACTGTAAAAAGCATGGCCATACAGTCCAGGACTGTTGGCATATCCAGAGTAGGAATGTGAATTTCAAACATGATAAATTTCCTGCAAATAGAAATGATTTTGGTAGGAATAAATTTGCATTTAAAAGAAAGATTTCTACATGTTCTGAATGTGGGAAACTTGGTCACCGAGCTTCTAACTGTCGGATGGCACGATATAGAAAACAGTATGTTCATGCAAATAACAGAAATTTTCATGATAATGAACACATATTCCATGGTAATAATGATGTGCATAAAAAGAATTCAAGATCTGCTATTTCATGTCATTACTGTGGAGCCTTTGGGCACTCCATGAGTGATTGTAATATAATGAAATCTGATGACTTACATGCCCAAAGATTGTGGAAAGCACCTATCAGAGGTGTTACTAACAATGTAGGACCCAAGAAATCTTGGGTACCTAGAAACACAAAATGAGATCTGTGCTTTGCAGGTATGCCTTGGTGATGAGGAATAAAAGGGGGTCAAATAACTAAGGCATCCAAAGTTTTGTAAAACCCCACCTCTGCTGATAGACATTTGAGTTTTTGATAACGTTGTTTAGATAGTTGCATATCATGTTTGATTTGTTAATCAAAATTTCATGCATATAGCTTCTCAACTGCATCTATGCTTGGCATTAAAATCTCTCAATAAATATGATGTGTTATCTGCGCAACAGTTCAACTGAAATTGGTGCATGAATACTGAATTCTGAATTGATTGAAAGTGACTGAAAATGAATTACACATCATAAAACTGAAAAGCTGAATTGCATAAATCTATTGCTTGGACGATGTCTCGTGCTTAAAAATATTCACCTGCACATTTGACATGCACATGCATTCACAATTGCATATAAGTAGCATGTTGTCAGCTTAAGATGCATATAGAACTGCATCTACATTGGATTGTCATGCATGACTCTTGGTATATAAATAGTGAGATACTAAAGGGCAAATGAATTCTGTCCGGAACTGCTTGCTATGTGTGAGGTGGTCTTTAGACCAAGTCCTCCGCCTGATACCATAGGTCAGTGTTGCACGAAGAGCAGTCTAAATGTTCATGTGATCATTGCATATATTACATGCTGTCAGCTCACTGCACTTGCATTTACTGGTTAGAAGTGTCGACACCTTGAGTGCCAGCTCATGCATACATTTAGGGGGAGCATTATTCATATTCTTGAAATCACATAACTGTCTATCTTGCTCATTTCTATCAACTGAACTTCCCATTTTCAGTTTGAACTGCTATCTTGCTTAAATCCCTGTGATGAATATGAAATGCAACACATTTCAGCTTCCTGCTTCAACTGTTATCAGCCATTTTCACTCATCCTATCCATTGGTATCTGTTGAATTGGCTGTTCTTTAAAATGATTCGGCCTTCCCTAAAAATTCAGAAAGACTTCTCTGTGCATATCCTGATCATAAATCTGAAAATAACTTAAAGAGGAATCTTCTATTATATAGGACTATGAATGTCTGATACTTTCAGCCGGTTGAAGTTTCATGTATGACTTGTATTTGTTTATGAACATATCTTGAAAATATCTGAGTTAGTCTTAATAAACTTTAACCAACATTTTCATGTTGTGTCTTTTAAACTCTTCTGAATTCTGAAAATTCTGAAATCATGATATTCCTTGATTGATATGTACGAAATTAGTATTGTTTTTAAACATCTGAGAATCTGGAACATGTCTAAGGGTAAATCTTGTCAGAGCAATGACTTTGGTCACTGAGAAACCATGTCCAAAGGACTAGGTCATGAGGTGCCATAGTTAACTCTGCTTAAGAATGATTGATAATCTGGCAGAGCAATGGCATGCACACTGAGAAATACATTTCACTCATCAAAGAAATGATTTGTAGAGTGTCATGAAGTGTAAATGCTATCTCTGTTCCTATGAAGCATGACAGTTAGTCCTTCCAAGTGCTTAGGGATACTGGCGTCTAAACAACGTGTATCCTCTAGTTACAAGGGTGTACTAAACTCAAGTGCTCATGAAGATTGTTATGAAAATTTGTCATGCTCTAGTGTATCATTTGAAAGTGTGTGCAAAAGAAATATTCTATTGGAACCTCTTGACAGAAACAAATGTTTTCTTATGTGTTTAACTTTAATACTATTGATTGCATCTCTTAAAGGAATCTTTGAAATTGAGTGAGTAAGAAAGAAGAAGGTTAAACAAGACTTTCAATATGAAAGCAAGGTTCACTTTTATTAAAACTGATTTCAGATATGAGTACAGAAAGCTTATGAATAAGCCTTGCATACATCATATTCTGATCTGACTTGTCAATGAAGATCATTCATAAACCTCTATAATAGAAGAGTCTGAAATACCTGTTTAATCAGATTTATGAAATTGATATCCCATTGAAAACTTTTCTCATTCATTCAGAATACTTACTTTCACCTTGGACTCCATTATTTCAGACCTACCTGTTGACTTCTTTTTGTCCTGTGCTTCATTCCAATCACTGTCCATCTAAGGGGGAGAAGTTTTGCATGTCCCTGTGGTTCAATGTTCATTCAGGAGAGTATCTTGTCAGGGGGAGTTTTAGATGATAGTACCCCAGCTTGCATAATAGCTCCTATATCATCTCCTTCAACAGTCCATGATCATTCCATTCTTTTCGATGTTGTCAAAGGGGGAGATCTTTTGTGAGTCATCATTTGCATCAAATCATGCACTTGTATCACATGGTGTTTTACATGCTCATTTTTGACTGAACTATTCTGTGGTGCATGTTCATGAACTGTCATATGGTATTTCATAATCATCATGATGAATCTATTGCAATGACTCATAATATTGCCATCATCAAAAAGGGGGAGATTGTTATGTCCCCTGTGGTTCTGGGATTTTGATGATGACAAATATTATGTCTTATTATGTTTACATGTACATCCTGGATGATATAATCCCGATATATTATGAGAAACTGTCAGAACAGGTTTAAGAATGACTCACAGGTCATGAAGTCAATTCAAGTCAAAAGTCAAATCATTGACAGGTAAGGTCAATGCACAGTCAGAATGGGTAATGTTCTGCCTACTCTCAGATCTGTGCATATGTTAATTTTTGTACATAAATGCTGGTGCATAGGTTAAGTCCATGCACACACACACAAAGTCCATACATTGCATTGTAGCATGACGCACACACAAGTCTATACACTGTCCTGCTGCACGCCACATTCACTCATAGTCCATGCATTGTCAAGTCTATACATCGTCTCTCTTAGCGTCTATGTGCATAGTCCATGCATTCTCAAGTCTATACATATACATCATCTCACTCAGCGTCTTTGTGCATGGAGCATTCAAGTCTGTACATCGTTTGCCTAGAACGCATCGGTCAAGTCTATACATTGCAGCATGCATTCACTCAAAGTCTGTACAACGTCTAGCGTCTCACTTAGCGTCTCTATGCATCGGTCAAGTCTATACATTGCATGCTACAATGTCTGCACATCCCGTTTGAACATTGTATCACTTGCCAAGTCTATACATTCCCTTGGCAAGTCTATACATTGGGTGCTGCATGCTCACCAAGTCTATACACTAGCAAGTCTGCACATCGTCGTGTTCACATGATTCGAGTCTGTACATCGGACCAAGTCTGTACAGCATGTGTGCTTCATAACGCCAAGTCTATACAACGGCTAGCTGCACAAACGCCAAGTCTATACATCGGCTGGCTGCTGCATTGCACGAGCTCAAAGTCTATACACTGCTTACACGCTTTAAAGTCTATATATTGTGCATCGTTCAAAGCAGAGTCTACACATTACCTGTTGTTGTGTTCGTGCATCATTTGAGTGAGTCTGCACATTGCATGCACATGAAGTCAATACAATTGTTAACGGCATGTCAGTGCATTCATTTTTGTTGTGCATACTTCACCTTGTGCACACTGCATTACACATCAGCAAGTCTGTACAACGTTTGCACATTGCATCAGTTCAAAGTCTATACATCGCTTAGTGCATTACATGCATTCATCAAGAGTCTATACACTCGGTGTCTGCGTCTCATGACTTTCAAGCCTGTACACTTGTTGTCTGCATCATAAGCATTCAAGTCTATACACTCTTTGTGTCTGCATTACACACGTTCAAAGTCTATACATTCATCAATGGCTGTGCAATCCTTCAAAGCAAGTCTATACATCGTGTGCATCATTTTTCAAGTCTATACATTCTTTAGCTCAGTTCGCAACTGAGTCTGAAGTCTGTACAGCCTGTTCTTCATACAAGTCTGTGCATGCATAGATCAAAGTCTATACATCCTCACTGTGCATACTTTGTTTAAGTGCATTCTGCATTACAAACCAGCAAGTTTGTACATTGCTGTTGCATGCATGCATCTAAAGTCTGTACAGAGGTTGACTGCATGTCCGAGCATCCATGATTCATTGTGTAGACTTTCCTATATGCATTTGTGCATTGTTCAAAATAAGTATGTACATCGTCCTTTGGTTCAAAGCTTGAACTAACTCGATGCATCCATTTTTCTCTTCTTTCAGGTTGATTCAAGCTGATGAGTGGGCACGTGATCCGAGGTTGGCACTTGGAACGTGATCCGAGGTTATCTCTGTCAAAGAGGGCACAAGCCCTATACATCGCGCTAGCTGCTACTACTATAAATTAAAGACTCCTCCATCTGGAGAAGGGAGAGAGAGTGATCGAAGCAGAGAGGTAGAGAGCAGAAAAAGTAGAAGAATAAAAAGGAGAGAGCAGCAGAGAGGCTGAAAGCAGAAGAAGAAAAAAAATGAGAGAAAGAGAAAGAGAAGCAGAGAGAAGAAGAAAGAAGAGGAAGAAAGAAAGAGAAAGGAGAGAGCTCGTGAGGAAGAAGAGAGACTGAAGCTTCATCAGAACATTTGTCTGTCTGGCAATTGGATCAGATCCAAACCAGATTTGCTCCTGCCAGAGCTACACTTTGTGGATTTCATTTTCAGCTTTCTGATTGCTGTATTTTTGTTTCTTGTTTTCTTTTCTTTTACACTTCCTTGGCTTGTTGTTCTTCCGATTCTCTGGTTTGAGGTCGGGTTCCTCCTGTGGTCTCAGGAGAAGGGAGATTTATTCTCCGGTTTGCTAGTGACTGTGTGTCACTAGTGTTTCCCTCTGGTGTAGAGGAAGAGAGGTCCGTGACCTCTAGATTGCAAGTGGCTGGGTGTCACTTGTGGGTTCCCTCTGGTCTGGAGGAAGAGAGTGATGGGAATCGACGCCGAGCATTAACTTTTATTTTTACATTTGAGTCCTTTTATTTACTTTTATATCCTTGGGAAAGTATATGTACAATTGTAAGGCTTTGTAAGCCAATGTGTCATTCCCTAGGATTGTGTGGGTTTTTGTGCAAATGTGTAGTAAGTCCAGTTAGGGGGCCCCCTCCCCTTCCCCATTGGTCCACCTCATCCATGTGGGGCTGGTCAACCATCCTAGGTGGCCATCTAGAAGGTTTGAATGCTAATTGACCACATGGGAGACAAAAGGGTTAAAATTTCAAAGGTTGGCCACCTACCTTACCTACCAAGTCAAAGGAGTGCTCCATTCATATATAATTTATTTTTTTTGAGTTTTGACCACATGGGGGAAGAAAATGACTTATTTCCCACGAAATTCCCAGCCCCCCACCCCTTGCCATTTTCTATATAAGCCTATGTATAGTGTCATTAGAGATTAATGAAGAAATTATGTGAAAATTGCTTGAAGCAAGAAGGGTGTGCCCTCTCTCCCTCTCTCCCCTGGTGTTCTTCCTTCTCCAACCCCAAATTCTAGAGTGGTTCTATCTTCAATCCCCTCCCCTCTATCTCCGGTGATCATCGGTGCCGCCGCCGCCGCCGTTTGTGCCGCCATCACGCCGCCATCGAGCCGCCTCTGCAGTTCTATCTTCGTCCGACCACAACAGCTTCCACGAATTGTCTGTCTCAGCCACGAGCTTGGATTGATCTAAATTTTTTATGGTGTGTTCTAACCTTGCATCCCAAGTGCCACCCAAATGTTCACGCCCAAAATCCACCGTTTAGTATTTTTACATTTTCATCCAACCTGTCATCCCAGATCTGCCAGGTTTCTATCTACAGTGACAGAACCTCTGAGTTCTCCCCCTCCGACCATTTTTTTGATTTGTCCAAACCCTCCCAATTTTACTGGGAGTTCTTTCCATCACTCCCTACCTCCACAAATTTTCTTAATTTTTTATCAGCCTTCTATCTATTTTTAGAAATTCGTGTTCTTCCTCTGCTATAGTGTTTTCAGTCAGATTTCAGATCCGACCACCCTCCACTTCCAAAATCATAAAAACTCATCGCTACCTCCAAATCCAGATCCAAAAATAGTCTTAGTTTACTTACTTAATTTCCTACAACTTTTATGAAGAGGTCAAGGTCTGAATCCGAGGTCTTCATAGCGGTCAAAGGTAGTTCTCAGGAAAGTTCTCTACAGATCTGAGTCTTCGGTTACTGTACAACAGCAGCATATAAAATTCGCCAACACAGAGTACAAATCTGGTGAATTTTTCTGAAGGCCACTAGATTGCAGTACTTCGAAGCAGCTTTCCAACGGCTCTAATCTCGTCACATTCCAACACCAGTGTTGATCGCAGCATCCGTTCTCGCCGGAACGTGCACTGAAATACAGAACCGGTAGATTTCCGATCAGTTTTTCCGACCGGTGCCGAACGGAGCCGCCCGACCTCCTGCCGGCGAACCAGTGTGCCGCCAGCCCGGGGAGCGCTTCTCCAAGTGTCTCCGCTACAGCGGTGTCACCGGGTCCCACTCGACCCCTCCGGACAGCACGTGGGCCCCACCGTCACTAGTTCGGGTGCTGCCGAAGAGACGCGAGAAGCCGCCCGTCAACCTGAATTCGGTCCTCCCGGGCCCATTTGTGTAGCCCTTTCCCTCCCTGCGTGGAGTGGGCAGTAATTCATTTGCTGTAATATGGTGTATTAATTATCCCGGGAGTACGAGTTTCGGCCAGGTCCGTCTTCCCCACGCCGAGCGCGTGGAGGTATCGTTCTCGCTCCCTACACTCGGCATTTGCTTATTTTCATATATACTTGTTTATGCCGCTGCTAGAGAGTATGCTTTAGGTCTATTAGCTCTCTATATTATCATTCACCGCTGCTACGAGAGAGAGCGTGACTGTCCCGTGACCCGATCCGGGCACGAAAGTGTGAGCCGACCACCCTAGCTCTTGCCGGTTTCTCAACCGCGCACGTCCGACGCTTCCCTCGTTAAGGGACGATCGCGAGCTTGTCGTGTCCGTGGTCCCGTCCTGCATCAATTTGGTATCAGAGCGAGTTTGAGTCTAGGGTGTTTGCATTCGCAAAAAAAAGTGTCATTTACGTCTAGTCATTAGTCATTGTCTAAGTCGTGTTTAGGGTCATCATTGTTTCAAAACAAAAAAAAGTGTCTTTTTGTATTTACATCCCTTTACTCGGTATATCAAAAGGTGTTGTCCGAACGTTAGGCTACGCCTATCGGGAAGGCCGCACACTTGCGCGAGTGACCTTCGGGTCAATTATCTCCGCCACGTACCGAGTCTTGGTTTACGTCTAGGGTCCTTAGTGTGCATGCATTCCAACTTTGCATTACTTAGGGTCGTGTCTAGTGTCTTGCCCAAATGGCCTTGCATATCCATTCCTAGGGATCCATTCCCGTATTTTGGCAACTATGGCCAACCCATGTCGACCCGTCCAAGGTGATAGGTCCGTGTCCGAGTACATTCGGGCATATCATGAGTATTGGTTGGAACATGGCTTGGGAGAGGAGAGCAACACGGCCGCATTTCAGTTCCGGAGAGGTTTGCGCCTTCACTTCCAATTAGAATGTCTTATCCGCAATGCATTCTCTCTAGCGGAATCCTATTCGGTCGCTCTAGTGGTCGAACCATTTGAGTCACACTTTTCTCGGTATGGTGGCTTTCGACAAGCATCCACCTCCCAGCCGCCTACACCATGGCCTTCACCACTCGAGAGAGTTCCAATGTCATCCATCTCTATTTCCGAATTTGATTCGGAATCCTCTCATTTGGAACCACCAAGGCCCGAGCCACCCGTATTTCTAACGGATATGCTTTTCATAGCCGAGCCTCTTCTTAGTTGGCTCAAGGATGGCTTGGTCCCACCTCCCTTCCCATCAATGGACCCCACACTACCACTAGTGTCAAGCAACTCATTTCATACCACCTTCCGGTCTCGTCACTATGTGGACACATTGGACGACCTTCTTAAAGGGTTAGACCGGTAGTTGACCTTTACACATTTATTGGCCCGAGGCTTCGACCAACCCGCTAGTCTTAGCTTCACCCATCCGGCCTATGGGTCCATTACCTCCGAGTGCACCGTGGGTTGTGTCACCACGGAGATCCTCTTACTCCTTCCCTTACCGGCCGAGCCCGAATCCATACCCTTTTGTCCGAGGGAGGAATCATACTTCTTGCTTACGGTCCCCGTCCCACCCATCACAATGCAAGAAGGTGACTATCCACACCTTCAAAACTTCTACACGTGGGACCGTGACTTGGGGGAGCCCACCACAAGGGGTCATACCTTCTTCGATCCCTTTGACCCATTCCTTAGTGAACCCCATGACCCACCTTATATAGTTCATTTCTTCAAGGGAGTCCACTATCACACTCCTACCCCACGGACCGGGTCATTTACACCCACCAAGCCCGTCCACGATACAACAACATTCGGCCCTCCTAGCCCTCTCAAGTCCCCCAAATCCAAAGGGCCGTCCATGCATGACTAGGTCATACTTAGATGTTTAGGTGTTCCCCATACCACCCATCTCCGGTTACATAACATGCATGCATGGCACACATTCGGGTGTCCTGGTCCGCCGTCACCTATGTACGGGTCGGACTAACAATAGGTGTGTCTAGAGTCATGTATGAGTCGGTTTCTTATTTGTGTGGTTTGCATATGTGTGTTAGTGCATGGTGAGTCTGCATATGTCGTGTGCAAGCTCGTCGATGTCAGTCCCTTATGAGTGTGAAAGCGAGTAGACTCACTCGATGAGTATGGGATCGGTTCTACATCTATACCCGGATCAGTCACCTACAGGGACTCAGCGGTGATTCCTAGTGAGTCTTCGAACTACTTCCTTCCCTTTTGAGAGTGCCCCACCCGGAGTGTCCACCTCTAGCCCGTAGCAGCTTGTGTATATCGAGTATATATGGATTGAGCAGGTGACGGTCACTTGGAGTGGAGCATACCCGCGCTACTCGGCACGGTGACGGATCCGTCGGAGTACTCGAGCATCCATACCCCTACTCGACGGGGTTGAGTTCCTCCCACCCGGGGAGAGTTGATGGGAATCGACGCCGAGCATTAACTTTTATTTTTACATTTGAGTCCTTTTATTTACTTTTAAATCCTTGGGAAAGTATATGTACAATTGTAAGGCTTTGTAAGCCAATGTGTCATTCCCTAGGATTGTGTGGGTTTTTATGTAAATGTGTAGTAGGTCCAGTTAGGGGGCCCCCTCCCCTTCCCCATTGGTCCACCTCATCCATGTGGGGCTGGTCAACCATCCTAGGTGGCCATCTAGAAGGTTTGAATGCTAATTGACCACATGGGAGACAAAGGGGTTAAAATTTCAAAGGTTGGCCACCTACCTTGCCTACCAAGTCAAAGGAGTGCTCCATTCATATATAATTTATTTTTTTTGAGTTTTGACCACATGGGGGAAGAAAATGACTTATTTCCCACGAAATTCCCAGCCCCCCACCCCTTGCCATTTTCTATATAAGCCTATGTATAGTGTCATTAGAGATTAATGAAGAAATTATGTGAAAATTGCTTGAAGCAAGAAGGGTGTGCCCTCTCTCCCTCTCTCCCCTGGTGTTCTTCCTTCTCCAACCCCAAATTCTAGAGTGGTTCTATCTTCAATCCCCTCCCCTCTATCTCCGATGATCATCGGTGCCGCCGCCGCCGCCGCCGTTTGTGCCGCCATCACGCCGCCATCGAGCCGCCTCTGCAGTTCTATCTTCGTCCGACCACAGCAGCTTCCACGAATTTTCTGTCTCAGCCATGAGATTGGATTGATCTAAATTTTTTATGGTGTGTTCTACCCTTGAATCCCAAGTGCCACCTAAAGTTTCACGCCCAAAATCTACCGTTTAGTATTTTTACATTTTCGTCCAACCTGTCATCCCAGATCTGCCAGGTTTCTATCTACAGTAACAGAACCTCTGAGTTCTCCACCTCCGACCATTTTTTTGATTTGTCCAAACCTCCCAATTTTACTGAGAGTTCTGTCCATCACTCCCTACCTCCACAAATTTTCTTAATTTTTTATCAGCCTTCTATCTATTTTTAGAAATTTATGTTCTTCCTCTGCTACAGTGTTTTCAATCAGATTCCAGATCCGACCACCCTCCACTTCCAAAATTAGAACAAATCATCGCTACCTCCAAATCCAGATCCAAAAATATTCCTGGTTTCCTTACTTAATGTCCTACAACTTTTATGAATAGGTCAAGGTCTGAATCCGAGGTATTCATAGCGGTCAAAGGCAGTTCTCAGGAAAGTTCTCTGCAGATCTGAGTTTTCGGTTACTGTACAACAACAACATATAAAATTCGCCAACATAGAGTACAAATCTGGTGAATTTTTCTGAAGGCCACTAGATTGCAGTACTTCGAAGCAGCTTTCCAACGGCTCTGATCTCGTCGCATTCCAACACCAGTGTTGATCGCAGCGTCCGTTCTCGCCGGAACGCGCACTGAAATACAGAACCGGCAGATTTCCGATCAGTTTTTCCGACCGGTGCCGAACGGAGCCGCCCGGTCTCTGACCGGTGAACCAGAGTGCCGCCAGCCCGGGGAGTGCTTCTCCAAGTGTCTCCGCTACAGCGGTGTCATCGGGTCCCACTCGACCCCTCCGGACAGCACGTGGGCCCCACCGTCACTAGTTCGGGTGCTGCCGAAGAGACGCGAGAAGTCGCCCGTCAACCCGAATTCGGTCCTCCCGGGCCCGTTTGTGTAGCCCTTTACCTCTCTGCATGGAGTGGGCAGTAATTCATTTGCTGTAATATGGTGTATTAATTGTCCCGGGAGTACGAGTTTCGGCCGGGTCCGTCTTCCCCACGCCGAGCGCGTGGAGGTATCGTTCTCGCTCCCTACACTCGGCATTTGCTTATTTTCATATATACTTGTTTATGCCGCTGCTAGAGAGCATGCTTTAGGTCCGTTAGCTCGCTATATTATCATTCACCGCTGCTACGAGAGAGAGCGTGACCGTCCCGTGACCCTATCCGGGCACGAAAGTGTGAGCCGACCACCCTAGCTCTTGCCGATTTCTCAACTGCGCACGTCCGACGCTTCCCTCGTTAAGGGACGATCGCGAGCTTGTCGTGTCCGTGGTCCCGTCCCGCATCAGAGAGACTTCGGTCTCCGGTTGCTAGTGACTAGGGTCGCTAGTGGTTTCCCTCCTGGGTGGAGGAAGAGAGGAGTGTGTTCCTCTGGTCAAGCTGTTTGGCAATGTTTGTTTGCAGGCTGAGTCTGCGGTTCTAGCTTGTGCTAGTGGAAGCCTCACTCCGATTTGGAGTGAGGGGTGGACATAGGTCTGTGGACCGAACCACCTAAAAAATCTACTGTGTCGTGGTTACCTTGTGCGTTTGCCCCTTGTCTTCTACCTCTTTCACAGGTTGTCTGAGCATTCTTGTTTCTATCTGAAGTAACCTTGAGCATTACATATTTTGCTAAGTGAGTCTGGTTTGCATAGTTCTGTCTTCGGCATTAGACATGATCAGGTTCCACCAGTATAGTTAGCAGTTCAACTGATTGATCAAATGTTTATTTGAATTTCTTCTTGAAGAGCTCTATAGCTTTTATTCCGCAACTGTGTCTAGCAGCTGGCTTATTATTTTTAAGTGGAGAAATTTTGTAGAGGGATACATTCACCCCCCCTCTGTATCCATCGCACCGTCCCAACAAACCTACCTCTTTACTGGGCTTTCAACTTTCAATCTGTGACTGCAAGACATGCCCTAGTTCTTCCCTTCCTGTGATTTTTTAGTAACTTCACGTCGCTCTAACTCCTCAACCTCTTGACCTAAGGACGTGAAATTTTGAGGGTAAGAAGGTGAAATTAAGGGGAACAGAAAGTTCTAAAGACATTTAGGCTAATTACCTTGTTTTGGTGCTCTAATCTCCTAATCTTTAGTAGACTTTCGTTCAGGTTCATGGGTTGCTATGGTCGAACCAGCAACTTTCGAAGCTTCAAACTCCTTGTGTAGTTGATCTCCTAGCACGAAATTTTGAGGAAGATTAGTCCTATGTATAAGGAACAAAAAGTTCTAAAGAACTTACTCGAAATATTTTCTCCTTACCTTAGTTCCACGCGAGCCAATGTAAGGGTCGCGCAGGTCAAAACTAGGGTCTATTTATAGGTTCTAGCTAGGGTTTTGTGGATTAGATCGATTCTAGAGTCCTCGTTAAAGCTTAGATCGACTTCTGAGAGTCCTTAACATGTTTACTAGTCCTCCCATCTCGATCCCTAAGAGATAGACTAGCAAAAATCTAATCTTTTTACTTATTCTTCACTTCACGGAACTGACAGAGCCTAACGGTCGTATATTGGCGTGTTATATGACTATGGCGATCGCGCGATAGACCGCTACATCCACTGTGCGTAGAATTCCACTAAATTCAAACTCTTTATTATTTTATCCACATAATTATCTAATAAAAATGATATTTATCCTTAAAATTCGTGAATAGGCTAAATAACCTTCTAGAATATGGGCCAAACTTAATGTGCTTGGTCCTTAATCCTTTTGGGTTTTATTTATCAAAGCTGGATTAATTATTCAATATACTTGGGCCTTATAATCAATTTAAGTTTTATAATTCCTAATAAATTCTAAAAATTATTTATATAAATTTTGGGGCACTACACCCTCCCCCACTTAGAAGAATTTGATCCCCAAATTCAATACATGGATTATATGGAGAGTGTACTTACAGTTGAATAGTTCCGGAAATCTTTTTCGCATAGCTTCTTCTGTTTCCCAAGTTGCTTCGGTCGGCCATGATTTCTTCCATTGAATTTTGACCATAGGAATAGCTTTATTCCTTAGTTGACGCACTTCCCATTCCAGAATCTTTATTGGTGTCTGCTCGTACGTCATATCCTTCTGAATCTCCAAATTATCGTAAGTGATAACATGGTAAGTATCATATACATATTGTTTCAACATAGAGACGTGAAATACATCATGAACTCCTGCTAATTGTGGAGGTAAAGTTAATCTATAAGCCACTTCACCGACCCTTTCAAGAATTTCAAATGGGCCAATGAATCTTGGAGTTAGCTTGCCTTTGATGCCAAATCTTCGAATACCACGACCCGGAGAAACCTTCAGATACACATGATCTCCTACTTGAAACTCCAAGTCGCGCCTTCGATTATCAGCATAAGATTTTTACCTATCTTGTGCAATCTGTAATCTTTATTGAATGAGCTTGATTTTCTCTGAAGAATCCCTGATAATGTCGGGGCCTAGAATTTGCCTTTCCCCTATTTCATTCTAACATATCGGTGATCTACAGCTTTTTCCATATAAAGCTTCAAAAGGTGCCATCTGTATGCTGGCCTGATAACTGTTGTTATATACAAATTCCACCAGAGGCAAGTGATCATGCCAACTTCCTCCGAAGTCAATAGCATAAGCCCTGAGCATATATTCCACCACTTGATTTGTTCTTTCAGTCTGACTGTCAGTTTGTGGATGGAATGCCGTGCTAAAGTTCAGTCTGGTCCTTAATGAATGTTGTAGACCCTTCCAGAATTGTGATGTGAATCTAGGATCTCTATCAGATATGATTGTGACAGGGACACCATGTAGCTTGACAATTTCTTTTATGTATAAGGCTGCTAGAATGTCCACAGACCATCGACTTTTGATCGGTAGAAAGTGTGCCGATTTAGTCAACCGGTCTATGATTACCCATATACTGCCGTGTCCACCTCTTGTCTTAGGTAAACTTATAATGAAATCTATTCTTATACTTTTCCATTTCCATGCTGGAATATCTAAGGGATGTAATTTATCTGCAGGTCTAAAATGTTCTACCTTTACTTGTTGACAAGTGAGACAGCGAGACACGAAATCAGCTATTTCCCTCTACATATTGGGCCACCAGAGATTTCTTTTGAGATCTTGACACATTTTCGTACCACCTGGATGAATGGTGTACTTGGATTTATGTGCTTCTTCTAAGATCAGTTTCTTTGTATCCTCATGATCTGGTACACACACTCGGCCCTTAAATAACAATCTTCCGTCATTGGAAATAGAAAAATCCGGCCTCTGTTCTATGTTGGCTTTAATCTCCAGTAATACGGGATCATCATTTTGCAGCTTGACCAGATCTTCTATTAATGTAGGTTGAGCTTGAATATTAGCTTCGAAACAATCTTCTTCCTTCACGTCAATATCTAAGTTTAACTGAGCAAATTGAGGAATAAGATTAGTCATACTAATCATGAGACTTGATAGATTTCCCATTGGTTTTCTGCTGAGTGCATCTGCTACAACATTAGTCTTGCCAGGATGATATTGAATAGCAAAATCAAAGTCTTTGAGATATTCTAACCATCTCCTCTACCTCATATTTAACTCCTTTTGAGAGAATAAATATTTCAAACTTTTATGGTCCGAGTAGACCGTGAATTTCTCTCCATAGAGATAATGACGCCAAATTTTTAAGGCGAAAATGACAGCAGGTAATTCCAAATCATGTACAAGATAGTTTTCCTCGTGATGTTTCAACTGTCTTGAAGAATAACATATTACCTTTCTATTCTGCATGAGGACGCACCCTAAGCCAATGCCAGATGCATCAGTATATACTTCAAATCCACCACCTTCCACCGGTAGCGTTAGAATAGGAGCTGTAGTAAGATGATTCCTAAGATTTTGAAAACTCTTTTCACATTCCTTTAACCAGACGAAAAGATTTTCTTTTTTTGTAAGTCTAGTTAAAGGAACAGTAATTTTTGAGAAGTCCTTAATGAACCTCCTATAATAACCAGTTAGACCCAGAAAGCTTCTTACTTCTGATATAGTCGTAGGCCGGCTCCAGTTTCTGACAGCTTCTACTTTAGAAGGATCCATAGCGATACCTTCTTTTGAAATAATGTGGCCTAGGAATGAAACTTTCTTGAGCCAGAATTCACACTTGTTAAGCTTGGCGTAAAATTTATGTTCTCTAAGTGATTGCAAAGCTATCCTCAGATGTTCTTCATGTTCCTCTTTCGTATTGGAATATACTAGGATGTCATCAATGAAGACAACAATGAACTGGTCTAGATATGGCTGAAAAACATTATTCATAAGTTGGATAAATGCTGCTGGGGCATTTGTTAATCCGAACGGCATTACCACTAATTCATAGTGGCCATAACGACTTCGAAAAGCCGATTTATAAATGTCTTCTTCTTTAATTCTAAGCTGATGATAACCTGACCTGAGGTCTATCTTGGAGAAATACTCTGCTCCTGAAAGTTGATCGAAGAGCTCATCAATACGCGGCAACGGATACTTGTTTTTGATTGTAAGTTGATTCAGTCGCCGATAGTCTATACACAGCCTGAGAGAGCCATCCTTCTTCTTGACAAAAAGAACCGACGCACCCCAGGGGGATGTGCTAGGTCTGATGAAACCCTTGTCTAGTAGTTCCTGCAACTGTCTTTTTAGTTCCTTGAGTTCCGTGGGGGACATCCTGTAAGGGGCTATAGAAATAGGTGCTGCTCCTGGAATGAGTTTGATGGTGAAGTTTACTTCCCTCTCGGGTGATAAACTGGGTAATTCGGATGGAAACACATCTGGGAACTCATTTATAATAGGGATGTCTACTATGATGATTTCCTTGGACTCGGTAACAATGATAGAAGTAAGAAAAGCTTCACATCCTTGCGAGATAAGTTTGCAAGCGTGTAGAGAAGATATGATAGTAGGATGTTTCCTATACTTGATGCCACGGAAAGAAAATCTTGGAAGACCGGGTTTTCAAAAGGATACAATCCTATTTTGGCAGTTAATATCAGCATCATGCTCTATAAGCCAATCTACCCCTAAAATGGCATCATAACTTTTCATGTCAAGGCATACTAAGTTTGCGGGGAGATTGTGATCTTCCACTATTACCTCAATATCAGGATAATACTCGATAAATTTTGTTCCAGAACCTAAAGGCGTAGTAATAGCAAGATCTAAAGGTAAGGGAACTGATGCGATTGGTAATGTTTTTGTAAAAATAGTGGAGATAAAAGAATGAGAGGCACCAGTATCAAATAGCACAAATGTAGGACGGGAATAAATTTGAAGGGTACCTTCCATAAGTCCACCATCCTTGGGTGCTTCTTCTTCTTCTAGAACAGCATTGAGGCGAGCTTACCTTTTTCGTCCTCCACCAGACAATTGCTCCTTCATTAGAGGGCAATCTGGCATACGATGCTCCCTGCTTCTACAACATAGACACGCACCAAGGCGCTTCCAACATTCTTCAGCCGAATGGCCAAACTTCTCGCAAAATGTGCAAGCCGCCATGACTTGCTCCTTCTCCTCTTTGGCTTTCTTGTGCTCCTGGGAACTTCCACCGTTCCCGCTCCTAGATCTTTTATTACTATCACGGCTTTTGTAGGGCTCCGTGATGCTGAAATTTTTCTTCTTATAACGCCGATCATATCGTCGGCTAGACTCCTCTCCCTTTCCTTTCAATTTCTCGACCTTCTCTAAGGTCTTTTCACATAAATACACCCGATGAACCATCTCCGCATAGGTACGGATATTTTGGGTCCCGAGCTGCTGAATGAAACTGGGTCGTAACCCGTCCATAAACCGATTGGCCTTCAATAAATCGGTACTGATTAAATGCAGTGCATAAGGTGCCAGCCTGGAGAATTGAAGTTCATACTCCGCGATTGTCATCATTCCCTGACGAAGAGAGGCGAACTCCATAGCCTTTCTTTCTTTAACATGTTCCGAAAAGTACTTAGCATGGAATAGAGTGAGAAAACCATCCCATGTATGAGATGCATCAGCCGGAGGTGTAGGTACTGATTTCCACCATGTGTGTGCATCTTTATTGAGTTGGAAGGCTGCGAGACGCACTTTTTCTTGATCCATGCATTGGATAACACCGAAGATGCGATTCATCTCATCTATCCAGTTTTCTGCCTCATCCGGATTAGAAGAACCATAGAAACGTGGAGGGTTTAAGCTCCGAAAATTGCGATGGAAGTCACCAGCCCTCGCCCCTGCGCCTGCATGGGCCATAGTTTGTAATGCCTGAGTAAGGCCGGTAATCGTTTGTTGCATGCCACCCCAATCTACGCGATGTGCCATTGTAATAATGAGGTACCTGAGAGAAATAACAAACTGTTAATTCTCATGGAATTAGAAAGAGGTCAACTAATTAACTATCCTTTTCCGGGCTCTATCCAATTCTCGCATAGGTGAGAAAATTTCTTCCTTAGTTCATAGATAGGGGTCCTTAAACCTTGGACTTATCATATGACATGACTCTTTTCCCTAAGTCTTGAGACTTAGGCCAAGATACCAACTTAACTGTCACGCCCCGAGCCTTTTATTACAGTGGAAGACTAGCTCGAGGAACACGAACAGCCAGCATGGTAAGCCTCTTGCAAGCAAGAATGATCAGAGCGCAAGACAATCACACATAAGAATGCAATTGCACATTAATTTAATCAAACTCTAATTTTATTTCATTAATAATCAAAATATTCTAATACAATGACTTTTCAACCTTCATTAATCCATCAGACTTAAGGAAAAAGGAAATTACAAAGACTTGATCTAAACAATATTGACTTTCCTAAGTCTTCACTCTCATTTTGATATGAGTTTCATTCGCTCTCGGACCTGCTACTTGTATAACTCGAATCCGAATTCGTATCACTTCCATCTCCTGAAAAGATTGAAAAATAGGTAATGAGCACACTTTCTCAGTAGGTATCTTCGCATCAACATGAAGGCACTATTAAAGTATTTAGCATTTTAGCTCTAAAGAATAAGGTAAAATCATGCGAATGCGATCAATCATGCGATTAAACTAAAGTAACAAAAATGATCATGTAAGATAGAATGAGCAAGTATGATTTAGCAAGACTGTAACAAGAATATGATATGGCCTTTCATGAACAAGAATGTACTTAGTAAGTCATGTAACAATCAAGAATGTACTCTTCACTTAGTAGCAAGTACTTCGTGAATTTCTGTGGAATATCATGTAACAAGCTAGAAAGTCATGTACATGTCGTGGATTTTCACTTCACGATGCTGTGGACCTTCACTTATTTATAGAGAAACTACTCCCAGCGCAATGCGACGCTAGTAGCATCATACCCCATAGTTTATAATAGTATGTTTCCTACAATCAGTCGAGGGGACTAGCATAGAGCCCTTGAACACAATCAGTGCTCGATCAGCATCTTCAAATATAAATCAAGCTACTACCACGCATGTAAATAATATGGCCAATAAAGTGTAATTTCAACAATAAGTTCAAGATAAAGTAATCCATCATAAGAATGCTTCTATTTGAATTAAAGAATTTCAATAAATATATTAAAACTAGGTTATGCCATGAAATAAATCGGCAACATAACAGTACATTTCTTAACTTTCATAAATTTAAGATTAAGTATCTTGAACAATATGACAAGTCCTAGATCATCAATAATACATCTAGGAACTTTGGAATATCAACCATTGGGTCAAACCTCGGGTTAAATCACTCAAGAACTGTGACGGTCAATTAATGGGCCGTTACATAAACGTGACGGTCTATAATTGGGCCGTTACAATAGATTGAATTTAGAAAATATCGATAGTGCTTTCTAAACAATGGGGCTTTAATGGTACAACCAACTCGGCGTCCTAGTGGGAATCCCAGGCTCGCGGAGAATTACGGAGGCCTTGAAACCAGATTTCCTAATCCATTGGAAGGAATATCCAATAGAGAGGTCCTCAAGTCCAAGAATATGTTCCTATAGTGCAAAAGTGTAAACTAATGGTCATATATCGGAATATATGCCATGTACTTAGAGAAATTGACTCTATAGACGAAAAGAATGTGTATAATGTGAAACCATGATAAAACTCCGTCAATACAAAAATCATATTTTAATACAAAACTATAGAGTTTTAGTAATGAAATTAGCATGTACTTAAAATAACTCAAAGTGCATGAATCAATTTATAAACTTAAAGTCATGAAGATAGGTCAAAACTTAGATAACTTGACTTATTCATAAATAAATTTGACTATTTTTAACTTTGTCTCGGGTTGACAGAACACAGTTATTCTGACGGTCGAACATGAGCGCGTCATATAACTGTGACGGTTCATCGTGGATCCGTCAGAGTGTTGTAACGCTCCTATCATGGTCCGTCAGAGACTACAGAGAAGTTTAAATACAACAGGCGATGTGATGAATTATCGTAAAGCTGTTACAGTAATGTGACGGTCTAACTATAATCCGTCAGAGCACTATTGACAGTAAAAAAATAAATGAACTATAGTTTAAAACCTTTCATGCAAGAAGAATCAAAATAACCAACTACTCTAGTCATGATAGAACGAAGAATATGCCATCTAGATGCATATGTTACAGTGAAATGAACAAGAGAATATTTTTATCTTAATTTAGGCTAAGGACATGCATGTATATATAGACCTACTAAAACATGAAATTTAAAGTCTATAATGCATGGAATCAATCAAAATCAGAGGACTTTTATCCCTATCATGATATTCTTGCCATTCATGAGATAACCTACCTCTTTACTGGACTTTCAACTTTCAATTTTTGACTGCAAGACATGCCCTAGTTCTTCCCTTCCTGTGATTTTTCAAAAACTCTACGTCGCTCTAACTCCTCAACCTCTTATTGAGTAGTGGACAACGGATCTAGAGGGGAGGGGTGAATAGATATGCCCCTCTTTTCGTAATGCAGCCCTCTATATAGCTTGATAAAATAAATCGCAGCGGAATATAACTAGCTTATCGAAGAACACTATGATTTGCTTGGCAAGATGAGCAACTAATATATCGATTTGAACCTAAGCATGCATCTAGAACGAAGCAATCACATAAACAAACCATAACACAAAGGGTTTTAAGGTGGTTCGGACTGAATCCCCAGTCCTACATCCACCCCTCACCAAATTCAGCGAGGCTCCACTAGTGTCACGCACTGAACCGCAAATCGGAAAAACCTCCGATTGCCTTCCTACTAACCACCGGTAGGGACGTCAATCACTGCAGATCGGAGAACTTCCGATTGCCTTCCTACTAACCACCGGTAGGGACGATCTTCAGTTTCGATTGTTTGAAAGAAATGGAAAAAGAGCAAATATCAAGCTATTCAAACAAGATATGGAATATGCTAAAGAAGAGAAATCTTGTCTGAGATTGCTGGAGCTTGAATCGGATGCTTCAATGGTGTCTTCTTTCTTGAGAGATGATTTTCCTTGAGTTGATGAAGAAGACTATGGATGTAGCTTCGATCTTCCTTTTGATCTTCTTGAGTTGATGAAAAAGATGAAGGATGCAGCTTTATCTTCTCTTGGCTTGGGCTTGATCTCCTCTTGAAGAAGCTTGAATCACTTGATGATGAAGAAGCTTCTTCCCATAGTACTGTTCACAGCTACAGTACTCGAACTCCTCTCCCTTGAACACACCCTTGTAGCCTCCCTTGAATCCCCTTGAAGCATTAGGGTTTCTAACCCTCATTGTGTTGGTTTTATAGACTTTGAATGGTCCTTGGACATCCTTCAGACCAGATCCACAATCCATGGGGGATTGGGTGACTTTGGGGTTAAATAAATACAAGGAAAGGGGCTCTTCTCGAAGTGGAAAATAAAGTCAACATTGAAGGCTCGGGGCTGGCGGTCGACCTGTAGAAGCTGGCGGTCGACCGCTACTGAGAAACGCTGTAGACGGATGGTCCCTGGAATTTCTGGTCGACCGCTACTGGGCTGGCAGTCGACTGCCACTGAGACTCATGCAGACTGGGAGCTGCTGGCTGGGGCGGTTGACCCCCCCTGTGGTGGCGGTCGACCGCCAACTGGGCATACCTCGGGTTTTCCCGGGTCGGTCCGTTAACCTCTTTAGCTCCGTCGCTTGAGTCCTTTAACAGTCCGTTCTCATCTGTGGCATCAACCTTGACTGTCTTGAAGTTTTATTACTGAGTCTTCAATCAAAATTTTGTTCTTGTTCCGGGGGCTCCGCCCCCGAAAAACCCCCGCAAGGGGCGCTACCCCCTTGACCCCCGGGACCTGACACCCGCAGGTCGATCCGCGTGCGAGGACGCAATCATTGAGCTTTCACTTTTGCCATCTCTACTCAATTCCTTGTCCATTCATTGGCATATCTGTCATGAACAAAATATCACGTATGCCAGTCATATGAGAGTGGAAAATAATAATGACTTATAGTGTTTAGGTATTATCAAAACCAAGAATATCCAATAACTCAAATGACCACAAGATGATGTCGAATGACCCAAACCACAGGAAGACTCAAATGATCACATGGGCATAACACCTCTTGACCTAAAGACATGAAAATTTGAGGGTATGAAGGTGAAACTAAGGGGAACAGAAAGTTCTAAAGACACTTAGGCTAATTACCTCGTTTTGGTGCTCTAATCTCCTGATCTTTAGTAGACTTCCGTTCAGGTTCCTAGGTTGCTATGGTCGAACATACAATTTTGGAAGCTTCAAACTCCTTGTGTAGTTGATCTCCTAGCATGAAATTTTGAGGAAGATTATTCCTATGTATAAGGAACAAAAAGTTCTAAAGAACTTACACGAAATATTATCTCCTTACCTTAGTTCCACGCAAGCCAATGTAAGGGTCGCGCAGGTCAAAACTAGGGTCTATTTATAGGTTCTAGCTAGGGTTTTGAGGATTAGATCGATTCTAGAGTCCTCGTTAAAGCTTAGATCGACTTCTGAGAGTCCTTAACACGTTTACTAGTCCTCCCATCTCGATCCCTAAGAGATAGACTAGTAATAATCTAATCTTTTTGCTTGTTCTTCACTTCACAGAACTGACAGAGCGTAACGGTCGTATATTGGCGCGTTACATGTCTGTGGCGGTCGCACGATAGACCGCTACATCCACTGTGCGCAGAATTCCACTAAATTCAAACTCTTTATTATTTTATCCACATAATTATCTAATAAAATGTTATTTATCCTTAAAATTCGTGAATAGGCTAAATAACCTTCTAGAATATGGGTCAAACTTAATAGGCTTGGTCCTTAATCCTTTTGGGTTTTATTTATCAAAGCTGGATTAATTATTCAATATACTTGGGCCTTATAATCAATTTAAGTTTTATAATTCCTAATAAATTCCAAAAATTATTTATATAAATTTTGGGGCACTACAATCGGTGCCGACGCTCCCGAACTACCCGTAGTGTGCTGGAAGGTACTCTGCTGCTGGGTAGCCGTCTGCTGGCTGTGGCCTGACTGGGACTGCCCCTGGCCTCCCTGTCCTGGGATCTTCTGCATATCCAGCTCCAAAGATGCCGCCACACGAGATGCTGTCTCCAAATCAGTAGCTGCGTTTGCCATCAGAAGGTGCCTCAAATCCTGCCTCAAACCCTAGACGAACTGCTCGATCTTCAACCCCTCATCCTCCATGATATGGGACGCATAACGGCCTAACTCGACGAACCGAGCCCTGTACTGCAACACTGACATGTCACCCTGAACCAGCTCCAAGAATTGACGCATCTTCTACGTACCGACATAGGATGGGTAGTAAGTACGCTCGAAGACCGTAACAAAGTCCTTCCACACGATCAGTTGGAGGGAACGTGACTGAAAGGACATCTTCCACTCTGAAGACCACCAAGATCGAGCCGTACCCTGCAACTGGTTGCAAGCCAACATCACCATGTCCTCCTCAGCACAGCGCATGGAACTGAACACTCTCTCTATCTCATTAAGCCAACCTCTAGCTACATCCAGATCTGGCTGGCCGCCTAAGTAGGGTGGATGGAACTGCAAAAAGTCCAGCACTGCACGACTGGGTCCACCCCTGGACGACGAACCCTCACCGACATCTCTGCCGAACTGCTGAGGCATGTACTGAAACATGCCCCGGAGGAAATCCTCTGCCTTCGGAACTCTCGTTGTATCCCCTGCCTCAGTGGCAGCTGGTGGCACTCTGCTCTGCTCCTCCTGCTCCTCTGTCGACTGTACATCATCATTGTGGACTAGTGGACCACTGCAATTATTTAGAATTCTTATATATATCCACAACCACTGCTCGGATACAAGCTGTAACGACCCGAGATCCGAATATCGGGAGAGGCCCGATAACCCGAATCCCGAACCACCACCCACGAGCCCGAAGGCTCGGAAGGGTTAAAGGGTTGGTGTGGAAATACACAAGTATCACAAATAATTGTAGAATTAAACAGTTTATATGATTACGCAGGAAATTAAATTACCATTAAACAAATTACATGGTCTACAAGATAATAACAACAGTCTAAAATATAACAGTAGTCCACAACTAGTACAGTACAGAAAAGAAGGTACAACTACACGGGGCATACCCCGGCCTGGCAACTAACCCTGGGCACCTGAACCTCGTGGAGCCTCGGAAGCGCTCCCCTGAAGTCTCGTCTCACCTGAAATGCGGAAAACACGCAGAGAATGAGCCTTAAAACAAAAGGCTCAGTAGGGATTATCTGGTCCCCACCTCGCAAACTGATAAATCGCGCGGGAAGTAACTACAAGCTATCACTAGCAAGACGTAGAATGAGAGCTGCAGGAATAAATAAACGGGAAAGCTCTGCTACGTCTAGCACCAAACACACAGCATGAAAACTGAGACAACTCGTCAAAACTCAAGAGTCGCTACCACACAAAGACAGGAGTACCAACCACTAGAAGCAAGGCCGGATGCGTCCACTGATGACTTAGACCGCGCCTCAGGTATACCCCTCGACCACTGGTGGAACGGGGACACCGTACTCGTAACCACAAAACAAGGACTGGTCGGGGTCGCGCTCGTCAGCGCGGGTCCGCTGCCCCCGGCCACGTGTGCACACACAGACCATACGTCCTAGGTCAGGCCCTCTGACTGGTTTTCCCCTCAGTCGGACTCTGGTGTCAAACGTGGGCCCCTACGGAAACCAGTCTAAAAATCATCTCTCGGGGTAGCCTCGCCACCACTCGCTGGTGGGACCACTAGCGTGTCGGAAGGCTACGACTAGTGGAGGGTCACTGAAGGGGTGGACTTTCTAGTCAACGAAAAATAACGTCTAAACTGGACAAAGTATGAAATCCGCTCCTCGCACTGACACCGACTCACGGTGACACAAGCCGTGAACACCACCTCCCGAGATTCCACGGCACCCCAACATGTGTCCCCCACATGATGCCTAGCATCAGTTGGACCACTGGTTAGCACGTGGATCGATATCCACTCGCCCGGGACTCGAATCGACCAAACCCGAACTCCGGTCAGACATAACCCGCTGGCGGTCCACCTTTGGGCCGCCACATGGGCTAGCAGTCTAGCACTAAACTGTCACAAGGAATAGGCGGTCTCCTGATGTAGCGCCACACCACGGGCTGTGAATCCAAAAGCGGTCTAATCTTGGACCGCCAAGGGGAAGAAAACGGTCATCCCTGCGACCGCCAAATCCCAAGACCTCCAACGGTCAAAATGCCTCGAAGGCCACGCCGGCCAACTCGGCTAGCGGTCGGCCGATAGGCCGCCACTTGGGCTCTAGCGGTCTATCGGGCGACCGCAAGGCCCAACCCACATACGGGGCACCAAAACGGTCGCATGGCGACCGCTAATGGGAAGAAGCGATCACTGGAAGGACCACCAGCCTTCCAGAAACTCAAAAACGGCGAAAAAACCCCCAAAATCGTCATTCCATGCCCTATTTACCCCCGGGTGAAGGGGAAACAAAGGGGAAACCTTTCCCCAAGCCCCTGAGCATCATTTGATGCCATCAAACCACATTTTGACCGATTAAAACATTAGATCGGGCACTCGGTTACCAAAACATGATTTTCCCTTCCCGGCTCAAAATAGCCCTCTCTCGACCTCGCCTCGGCCTAGAAATCACGGGGAAGGTAAATGCCGAGCTAAGGAACGTCACCCTACCTCGGGATCGCCCGAAACGCGGAGGATCGCCGCCGATCTTCAAAGCACCGCTTGAAACCTCACGAGCTCCCACGGTCTCACCTAGCGCCGAATGCCGCCGGGATCGCCACGCCGCCGCCCTTTCCGCCACGCCATCGCCTTGCTGCGTCCGCAGCAGGAGGGGAGGGCGTTGGGACCGTCACCGGAAGAAGGGGGGGCGGTCACGGTGGTGCGCTCACGGGAGAGAAGGGAGGAAGAAGAAGAAGAAAGAAGAAAGGGAAAAGAAATTGATATTTATAGAAAATCCTGATTTTTTTGAAAAATACGAAAAAATAGAAATATATATTTCCGCGATCCTCGGAACACGCCGGTCGCACCAGTACCATCCCGGAGAGGTGAACGACTCGGTTCGCCCGCTACGGGGTTCCGTAGGTTTGCCGTGGAAAAACACGCGGAAACTGCGGAACACGTTCCGGGACCTCCGAAACTGATCCGAAACGCACGGATCCGAACCCGAAAGATGTCCGAAAAGTAATTCCGGGCATAATGAGAACAAATTCTCCGAGAAAATAAATTTGGGACCCAAGAAGAAGGATCCGAAGCGTCCTGAATATTACAGCCACGATTCCATCCGAGGACACAACTTCCAACACAAGTCGAGCACATAAGTTACCGACTCCAATCATCGTGTCCTCGTCCACTGTCAGGCTATATCCTTCACAACCTCCAACCGGGTCTAGCACCAAACGCCTAACACGGCTTCCAACAATTGAACAGGGTACTCATGCGACAAACTTGCCATCATATTTCCCCAACTCTCCATCCTGTCAGTGCTACAAACCACAATGCTTCCAACAATGGCATGACAATCGACATGGCTCACACAGCCAGAGACGATCTCACACCGAGGAACCAATCCTCTGATGCTCTACTCATCCTATGAAATCTGTCCATAGTAACCATTACTACGATTCTGGACCTGTGGGTTATGGGCCCCCCAGGCTTCCGCTACGCACTCTGCACAACACGCCCAATCACAGACGACTCGGGATCTGCCATCCTCATAATCCTCAACTCGGCTAGCTAACTCCGGAAAATAGGGTGAGGAAAGCTCCATTACCTCGAACCCAGAGCACATATTCTCTCTCTTAATATGGCAACCCTCCTACAACTCCGCAGGCTCCGATCCATAACGCATCGGGAATCACAACACTAGCCACAAATTCTCGCAAGCACCACCCAACTGGCACTCATCCTTCCATAATAATGCCAGCACATCCTTACACATCAAGGGAATGGACATTGCTTCTCATAGGCAACCATATAACACTACAAGAAATGGGGCCTATAGCCACAAATTTTACCTACATTTGTAGAAAACGTAGGTATATACGACGTATCCTGACGTTTTTAAAAATACATAGGTAAATTTTCTACGTTTCATTATAGCGTAGCTATATGGTCATCTTGTTCCAACGGTTCGCTGAAAAACGTAGGAAAAGTTTATCTATTTCTATGTTTTTTAATGAATGTGAGAATAGGTCATAGATATTCTTTCACTTTTAACAAAGCGTAGGAATAAGTCACTTCCAACAAATAATAATAATAAACTAAAAACATAGGAATTGAGTTGGCCTCGATGGCGGGAAAGCTACCGCCTGATATTTTTCATTTTTTCCCATTTAACATTCGATTTCTCCCTAATTTCACCCATCCTCTCCCTCTTTCTCTTCCTCCCCTACCCCTTCCCCTCTATTCTCTCTGCATCCTAAGGACACCGCCTTTGTCTCTGCCGCTGTGGATAGGGCCTCCATTGCCGTCGCCTTCGTCACTGTTGAGGACAATCTAAAACCCCAGCTGCCTTCTCCATCTTCTTCCATAAACCATAACACCCTCCGCATCTCGGTGTTCATCAGTGAGGAGGGGAACACATTCTCTTTTTGGGTATAACTTCTGCAGGGACGACTGGAAGCTGGCCCAACGGCTCATGGTCCACGGCTGCGACCCCCTCCCCCGGCGGCGGTGTTTATCCTGTGCCCTGCAGCTCTACACCCGAAAGAAACGGGACAAGCAGTCAAGTGTGTGTGTGTGAGAGAGAGAGAGAGAGAGAGATGGGAGGGGAGAGGGTCATGGATCTATACGAGAAGCTGGAGAAGGTCGGCGAGGGGACCTATGGGAAGGTGTACATGTCGAGGGAGAAGGCCACCGAGAAGATTGTGGCACTCAAGAAGACCCGCCTCTTGGAGGACGATGAGGGGGTGCCGCCCACCACCCTCGGCGAGGTCTCCCTACTGCGGATGCTATCCATCGATCCCCATGTCGTCAGGTTCTGCTCTCCATCAACTCTCCAATTTCCTGTTTTCTCTTTTTCACATTTTTTCCTTGTCGATTATTTGGTTCCTTATTGCTGTCGTCGGGTTCGAGTTTCTGACTTTTCTCTTGGGCGTCCATGGGTTTTATCTGGCATCGTGTTGAGCGGGAAGATCCTTTCTGAGCTGTTTGCCTGTTGCTATCTGATCATTTTCTTTGATATATCACCTTTTTTGTTACAAGATTCCATCTTTTGTGGATTCTTTGATTGGGATAGTAACTGGCTCCTTCATGGGTAGTGTATATTTGGATGTTTACCGAATTTCTTGTTCGTCTCCTCCTCGATCATCTGATCTGCAGAGTTCCAAGCTGTTGGATCCTCCGAATCGTACTCTCATTCTTCCTTTTTCCCATCTCCATGTGGGTTCTTAGAGAGCAAACCAAAATTTTGGTTTCGTATGGTGTTGATTGGTGTTGATTAATTTCCACTTGCAACTGTGTTTTCTAGCCTTAGCTCGCCTTCACAGATTCTAGTATTGTTGTAGTCACAGACATGTGAGTTCGTGCTTCTTTCCTTTCTGTGTGATCTCGGAATCCTTTAAGGGTTTTGTTGCAATCTTGTTCTCACTCCTTGCAGCTTGCTTCTTCTTCTTCTTTTTTCATGTGTTTCCATAGACTGCTTGTCCCATTTCTTTTTTCCCATTTAAAATAATAAAACAGCTTCTGAGAAAGGGTGAAAAATCATTTGACTCCCCTTATACTATGCGTGTCCCAAGGAAGTGCACTCCAAAATGCTATGAAACTTGTGTCTTACCTGTACTTTTGCGAAGGCATGTAAGTGTTAAGTTCTCTGGTTGTTGAAATTTGTCTCAATATGGTTTATTCCATGAAATCCCCCCCATTGTGCACGCAAAAGAAAAAAGGAAATGAATTTCTAAGATGTCCTCCCCGTGGGATCTTGAACATTGTGAGATAATATTTACGTAAATAAGATAGCACTAAAATGGATGGACTCTACATTCCTCCTATTGATACTATTTTTGCAGCCCGTCTTTCATTGCTCGCATCAAACTTTTTTACCCTTTTGACAATACAGTCTCATTCATGCTACACTCTGTTTTGTTCTTCTGTCCTTAACATTTTAACTTCTCAATGGTACAATCCAAAATGATTGCTTCCTTCTTTCCTCTTTTGCAAATGAATCTTCCTGGGGCAGTGGACGTTGGATGGTCTTGATTGATGCTGCAAAAGGATCTGCTACTGAACCACCAGATTTGGCTGGGTTCTCAGTTGATTTTGTTGTCCTTTCTTTTGTTAAGGTATATGTGGATGTCATTTTTTTCCAACAAATTTGACTTCCATTATGTTCTTATTTGCTTATTCTGTTTCTTTTGTGAATCTTATGCAGATATTTGGCTACCCTATTGGACTTGGTGCTTTAGTTGTTTGAAATGGTAAGTTAATCTATTACTACTTCCATTTTCATGATTATGTCCGGCCTATGTGGAATGAGGGAAGGGAAACTAGATCACACTCCTAAATTAGCATAAGCAGGTGCTACTTCGGTCCTACTTGGTCCTACTTCGTCCTACTTCGGATGCTACTATACCTTATGTAGTCAGAGGCGAGAGATGACTGAGGCGATCAACGGTTCGCCTCATGCCTCAAACACCTAGGTGATGGCCTAGGCATTTGAGATGATATTTTATTAAAATAATATATAGAATATAGAATATAAATATATTTCAAAAAATGTATACATAAAATCAATAAACTTCATAAATTCATTCATTCCTAAAGTCAAACAAATTTAAATAAAATTAACAATAAATCTAAACAAATTTAAACAAAAAATCAAATGGGCTGAGGCATATGGAGGTGGGCCAGGCACACGAGGCCAGACTAAGGCATAGGCAAGGTGACTTGTGGCCGCCTCCATCGCCTAGGTGATCGCCTCCATCGCCTTTGATAACACAGACAATACCCTTCAACTCTTTACCTTTTTTTAATTTTTTGCCCTCCAAAATTTTACATTGAAGGTTACTTATTATAGGTGGTTCCTGGTTGCTGCATTTCATAATGATGCAAACCCTCCTCCTAATCATTGATGGTTCCCTTCCTCCTAATCATTGGGTGGAACACCATTTTCATGTATCAAGGACATAATTGCATTTGTAGAACTGAAAAATCATCTTCATCTGAAAGCAGGCTTGCAAGTCTACTAATTTACACTTTTTAAAGACTACATGCTGAATATCTAGAGTTCTTGGTAGCATTCCCTTGAATTTGTAGGGTTCCTCTGGGGTTCCAGAGAAATGATAGTTATGGAAAATTATTGCTCTACAAGTAATTGAAATTGTTTCATTTTTCCTCTGGGCATCAAAGCCAAATAATCCTATTTGGTGCAAGGGTCTGGTCTTTGAGAAATGCAAGATCCAAGAGTTTCGTTATTTTTGTGACTTAAACTTTGGAGCTTTTCAGTAGTTGAATTTTCTCAAGTCCCCTCATGTCTCTCTCAACAACTTGTTCTTGAAGGGTGTTCCTCAGCTCTTCGTTTCTAGTGGTTTAAAAATCAATCCAGTGTGTACCCCTTTGTCAAGGATGCCATTTCTATGCATCCATAGGTTACAACTCTCAGGAAACTACCTATCTTGATCAATTTCCATGAAAACATAATAATCTTATTTTTTTAAGATTGCACTATTTTTATGCTCAGTTGGTTACATTAAGAAACATATACTAGCCAGTCTATTTGAATAATGTATTAAGTTAGTATGGGCTTTTCTTAGAGGCTGCCAGTTTTTAATTTTCTAATTCATACAAAATTGGACATCCGGACTGGTCTTTTACTTATCTGATCTGGACTGGTCTATTACTTATCTGACTTGTATTCATTTCATTATGTCACTTAGATGCTGCCAAATTACTAAGAAAGACATATTTCAGTGGAGGTTGGTGATTACATTGCTTTCTCTAGTCTCTACACATAATATTGGTTCATATGTTTAGTCTTAATTTAGTTGAGGGCTTGAAAATTTTTGCCTCTCTTTTAGGTACTGTATTGGCCTCTATAGCTAGCATTGACTTTGTCAAGAGAAGAGAATGCATAGAACAATTGTTTGAAGATGGCACTGTGTCATTTTTAAGTATAGCTTCCATCCGTTGTGGATTCAACATAATCAACACACTAACAGTATCCGCAATTGTCCGGTATGATAATGCTATGAAATCTTTAGCTTCATGTTTGTCAACAGTGTTAAATCCATCATGTATAAAATTTGGTGATTGATAATGTTGGATCCCATTAAATATAGAAGTTGCCGATGTTCCATATTTATGCAATGCCATCAACATGGACATATTGGTATTATCCAGTTGTTTTGCTCATATACCAATATCCTATCAATCAAGGTGAGGTGTACAGCTTCATGCCCAAACATTTTTATAATTTACCTTCTGAAAATGTACATAATAGGCTTCGGGATTATTGGTCTGAAGGGCTTTGTGAATGTGTGAATATGTGTGATCTCTTCTTTCTACTCTCGGTCAAGGCTTAATATCAGTCGGTTCTTATTTCTATGATTCCTTTAACTTTTGGTAAGTCAATGTTGTTGGCTCATTTTCTTCTTTGTTATGATAAAAGCATGACAGCATGGTTTCCCAGATTAGATTGACTTGGTCCATACGGCTATATCGCATGGTACCAGGGCCAATCTGAGCCCAGATATGGGGTGTGTGACTCTGCCATGACGGCCTCCATTGTGCAACTCGACTGAGTGAGTCTGAGATGGTTTGAGTCGTACTGTCTCGTACCATACTAGGGCCAGACCTAGTTGATTGGGATCACCGATCCAGTGAACCCTACATGAGAGAATGCTTGATGTGCTATTTTTTTACTCATGTATTAGTAATTTGATGAAATATCTATTCTTTGGAAGTTTCTCGTGAGATATGATTTGCAAGACTTAATAATCCTGAAAGTTGGCATGCGTTTGAATTTTGAAGACATACTGCATCTCTTGCTGCTTATGTGAGGAACATGCTTGTGGCATTGAAGCATGACAATGGAGCTAAGGTCTGCATACTTTATGGAAGAAAAATTGCAAAGGTTGGTTTTCTTTCTTGAAGTTGACCCTGTAGTTTAGATGGAACCCTTTTGTTTCTTTGCTTTTGTTTGATTTCTTTTGGAAGGTCACTCATTGTTTAGAAGACAAGTAAAATGCAGGGCATTCATGTTTATTGCTAGGACAATCTAGATGTATAATGGACGTAGCTGCAAAATGCTTTGCCCTTATTCTCATTCCCCATGGGAGGTTGTGATATAATTTAATTCTGTGCTTGTGACTTTTAGGCAACATATCTGGCATCTTTTTCTACAATTTAAGCAAGTTATGGCAATGATAACATTATAATATTACCTTGTTCAAGTTTGTTTCTAAGACAATCATTCAAGAACAAGCTGTTTTGAGTTTTTTTTTGTAATTTTGTATATTTCTTTGCTTGTTTATTCTCTTTGCTTTGTAATTTAACCTTTTCATGGTGAGTTTATACTGATGTTTTATTGGATCTGCTTTGTAATTTAACCTTTTCATGGTGAGTTTATACTGATGTTTTATTGGATCTTCTTTATGTTCTGCAAGATATCATCCCTTAGCTTGGGTCCTATTATTGCATTCAACCTGAAAAGACCAGATAGCTCTTGGTTTGGACATCGTGAAGTGGAAAAGCTGGCTTCTTTGTCTGGGATTCAGTTGCGGGTAAAGAAAATTAGTAGTTCCATCTTTTCTCATACATAGCATCATCTTGAGCATGTAGACTGCACTCTCAAGTATCATTCTGGATCTGCAAACTTAATTCGGATCGAAGTATCCATCATAAGACTTTTTTTACTTAAGGAAGGTACAAAATAGTCTGCTCTACATATTCATTTATTTTCTGAAAGAGAATTCGCGTTTGGTTTTGTTGTATTCTTGTATCTTGCTTTTACATATAGTATAAACTCTACTATCAGTAGCAAGGCTGTGATTCTGAATTGTTTGGGTAGAAATCCCTTTTGCTCATGCTTATTAATAGCAATTTGCAATTTTGTGTCTCATGTCCGATTTAACTTAAATCATTTAAGCATCATGGTGGATGTTCAGTTCTGCTGAACCTCTATGAATGGTCAATGTCATAAATTCATAGGTGTCATTTGGTGAAGACAGCTATCAGTCATTGGCAGTCTACATACCTTTGCTGAGGCACCCCTATTTAATGCATCATTTGGTATCATTTTCTAAAGGCAGTAGTGCAGTCAACACTCCCACAGTTGTGTCATCCTATGAATTTTTATATTCATATTAGTGTCACAATATTTTTCTTATTTTTAAAGAGCCTTTTTTTCCTCAAAAGATTTTCGCATGGCACTGATCGAAAGGCTTGTGCTTGAAGGGGAAGATTGAAACATCATGGCTAGTGGAAGTATTTGTTTGTGGAAGTGAAGAGGGTCTTGTAAACTCTCTTGCATTTTACCAGAGGAGTGAGGCTTTGGCCTCAACATGGGGCCGCAAATGTGGAGTGGATGGGTGAACAGCTTAATCTAAAAGTGAACCCCTTGGATTGGGTCAAAATTTGATCCAAATAATATTGCAGTTTGGATTGGATCAGATTAGGTTTGAACATAAAAATTGTTTTACCCACACATGATATTGATCAATTTGGGACATTTCATGCACCAGTTGAGTGCATGCAAAAGCATTTGGATGTATTTCACCAGCAAATGGCTAGACCAGCAGTGCAGGAAAGATAGGGCCCCCTCCCAGCCTCCCCTAGCACACCCACAATTCCAGAATGTCAGCCCTAAACTAGATCGATTGGTCTGCAATTGGTTAGTCCCATATCAGATCAAACAATTCAGTGGATTTTATCCCATATCTTTTTATTTTCCAACTTGGGATCAGTATCTGCAGATCCTAAGGTAAACCAAAAAATCTTGATTTATAGAATAAGTCCCAGGTTTCTTTTTGTCAATTTGGCAAATTGGTCCCGACCACAAATTTTACACTTTTACAATCATAGAATGATCATGCCAATTGACCTTAATCGAGGAACTTGGCTTTGGGATGACCATTGAAGTCCCCAATTTCCCTGAATTCGCATTAAGGCTTGTGAAATGGATTAGTAGGAGCTTTGTAACTTAAAAAAGAAAAAGGTGCAGCATAATTTGAAAGATGGCATTCCATCGGTTATCTCCGATTAAGCAGGCAAAATGGAACCATTTAATTTTGTGGGGTCATATGGCATCTTATCTCATTCTAGTTGTTGACATTCTCATAATGCTGTCCTACACTATTGTGTTAAGATCAGTTCCTTGTCGTGCTGTTGCAGGAATGGTGATTTTTTGTAATTTCCTTTATACTCTTTCCTTAGTTTTGTGTTTCTACGTACAACTTCTCAAGTCTTTTAAACTTTCCCAGTTAACTTATGAATGGTACTAAGCAGCAGGGTTTGCCATCTCGGGCCGGCTCGGTCCGACCCACACCACCTGGCCCGTCCCAGGCATTGAGCGGGACACTCGGGCCGTGGGACGTGGCCGGGACGGAGTGGCCCGCACAGTCCCGTGCGTCTTGCCATGGACCAGACCGGTCCGTGGACGGGATGGCATGGTATGTGCGGGTCGGCCGGCTCGTGCCGGTCCGCCCATTTAACGGGCCAGTGGGGGTGCGTCTCCAGGGGCGGTGGGCAGCTGATTGCAGAGGTGGAGGGCGTCCAGGCGCGGTGGTGAGCGGCGGTGGACGGCGGTGGGGACCGGCCATCGGAGGTAAGCATTGGTTTTTGAAAAAAAATGTAGAGGTGGGCGGGGAGGGGGGGGTGGGATGGGTGGGGGGGGCACCGGCGCCCCCTCCAGCCTCCCATCGGTCAGATCTGGCCGGTGGTGGGCGCCGGTGGGGGACGGGCGCCGGCCAGACAGGGGGCTGGGGGTGGGATACGGGGCTAGGGGTGGGGTATGTGGGAGTGATGCAGAGGGGACGGTGGGCGCCGAGGGGAGCTAGGGGTGGGGCAGGGGGGAGCTGGGCGCCGGTGGGGGACAGTGTGATGGGCCAGGGGGGGTCAGCCGGTGGGGGGGCGTGGGAGGGCGGCGGTGGGCGACGGTGGGGGTGGGGGACGGTGAGCGCAGGGGGGAGCTGGGGGTGGGGCAGGGGGAGCTGGGGGTCGGTGGCGCCGGTGGGGGATGGTAGGGGTGGGGGAGGGGGGTCAGCCGGTGGGGGGATTAAAAAAATTATTTAAATTTTTATTTTAAATAAATTTAATTTTGTTAGTTGTAGAAATTTAAGAATAAATTTTGTTAGGTTTCTAAAATTTAGTTTTGATCTATTATTTAATTCATTTAATTGTAGATGTTTTAAATTTAAATTTAAATTTAACTTAGTGATAAATATTTTACAAATGATTTTAAATTTATAAATAAATTTATGGATTGTAAATTGTATTCGATGGTTCTATATAAAATTTAATCTATATAAAAAATTATAGCTTTAATTTAGATGTATAAAATAATACATTTAGTTTTACATGTTGTAGAAATAAATTTATTATTTTCATTAAAATTTTATTTGTAACAAAAATTGTAGATTTAATTTTGATGTATTAAATAATGCATTTAGTTTTACATGTTGTAGAAATAAATTTATTATTTTTATTAAAATTATATTTGTAAAAAAATTATAAATTTAATTTAGATGTATTAAATAATGCATTTATTTTTACATGTTGTAGAAATAATGATATTATTTTCATTAAAATTATATTTGTAACAAAAAATGTAGATTTAATTTAGATGTATTAAATTTAGAATTTAGTTTTACATGTTGTAGAAATAATGATATTATTTTCATTAAATTATATTTGTAACAAAAATTGTATATTAAATTTAGAAGTATTACTTAAATTTGTTAGTTGTAGATGTAGAACAATGAAATTTCATATTTATGAAAAAAATCATACATGATATATTTGTAAATTATATTCGATAGTTGTACGTAAAAAATAATTTACTAAAAAATTAAAATATTTTTAATTTATATTAGTCATTAACAAATTTAGTGATATTTATAATTTATATTTCTTAAATTTAGGAGATACAGTTAAGCACTCTATGGCTCCTAAGGAACGACCAAATGACATTGGATGGTCACACAGAGTTATGTTGGATGACAACCGTAGGTGTTGACGTTGCAACTACTGTAAAACAGAACACCGGGGAGGAGGTGTGTCTCGGTTGAAGAAGCACTTGGCAGGAGGAGCCGGTGTGGGATACTCTGAGGTTCCTGGGTGTACCCATGTGCCTAGAGATGTGAAACTTGTAATGACCAAGCACCTGTGGGAGAAGAGAGTTGAGATGCAAGGAAAGGAAAAAAAGAAGAAAAGCGATGAAGCAGCAGTTAGCGGAAGAGCAAGCGGCAATGACGAGGATGAATGCGCATGGACAGCTAGTGACGAAGAGCAACAAGCACGTACTGACTAGCCTAATGTGTTTGTCACGGTGAATGATCCATATGAACCGGAGTTTCGTGAGGCAGTATGTCAGAGTAGAGATGAGGCAAGACATCCCGAGGAGACGAGAGTGCAAAGCTGTGAGGCGGCAAGGACTGGAACATCAGGTAGTCGTGGTTCATCTACGACTCGACAACCAAGGGGCATGAGGAGTTATTTCTCTGGTGACTCGGGTTCACAAAGAAAAAGGACACAATCGATCAACATTGAAGATGTGGAGCCCGGTGCACTATCCCGAGAGCATGGCAAGCAAACGAGGGTGGATGATGCATATGGCCAGAAGGGGCCTAAATGGAAACTTGGACAGGCCATTGTAAAATGGTGGCACCACGCGGGTCTGCCTTTCAATGCGGCCAACAGCCCTTACTACAAGCCAATGTTTCAGGAAGCACAAGTTCTTGGGTTACACGTGCAACCACCTACAGCAAGAGAGTTGGCCGACATATATCTTGATGAACAAGTTGCTGAGATCAAGAGTTATGTTGACTCATTCAAATAAAAATGGTCAAAGTACGGAGTCACACTAATGTGTGATGGATGGTCAGGTACCACAAAAAGTAGCTTGATCAACTTTTTTGTTTATTGTGACAGACAGGTTTTCTTTCACAGGTTAGTGGATGTGTCGGGCCAAGTCCACAGTTACCAATATATTTTGTCATTGATGGAACAAGTGGTGACCAAGATCGGGAAGGAGTACATTATTCAAGTGGTGACAGACAATGGCTCGAACTATAAGAAGGCTTGGGTGGAGCTGATGAGGATGAGACGACACATTTTTTGGACCCCCTGTGCAGCACACTGTGTAGATCTGATGCTGAAAGAGATTGGTCAGCTTCGTGTAGTCAAATCTGTGGTCGAGGTGGCATAAAAAGTCACAAAATATATCTACAACCACACGCTTGTATTGGCATGGATGAGAGAGCATTGTGGCGGCAAACTGTTGAGGCCTAGCATCACACGATTTGCCACCAACTACATTGTATTGCAGAGCCTTCTGAAGCACAAGGATGGGTTGAAGCAAATGTTTAGGGGTGAGACTTGGCTGAGTTCCTCTTTTACCGCTTCACGTGAAGGAGGGGAGGTCGAGGGGATTGTCAACACCTGTAACTTTTAGGATAGAGTCAAGATATTAGTATCATTGATAGAGCCACTGTATGAGGTACTGAGATGTGTGGATGGGGATAGAGTACCAACCACGGGGTTGGTGTACAGTAAAATTGAAACTGCAATGCGGAAGATTCTTGGGACGTCCAAGAAATATGGACCCACTATCTTAGAGATTATGGAGGATAGATGGGACAGACAAATGAGCTAAGATCTTTACATGGCAGGTAAACATTTACAGTCTCTAACAATAAACGAGCCGCGATCTGCGGATGATACTTAAATTTTGTTTTGTCTTGTGATTGCAGCGTACTACCTACATCCGACCTTTCAATATGCTCGAGGCCTCGCTTATGACGATACTTTGATAGAATCCGTCAACATTGTGGTAGACTGATTGTCTCGCAGGCCAACAGATGCTGCTGATGCGTTGAATGAGATATACTTGGATATTTTGTCATTGAGAATATGAAATGAATTATGTACTTATTATTTTCGATAATGCAGATGAAAATATTTAGAGAGGCAATTAGTTCATTTGTGACACCTAATGCCATGGCCAGCCGTGACAGACTCGATGCAGGTAATGTATTTTCACAATACACATTGTATAGCTTGACAAGTAATTATTGCATCTAATTATTATATTGTACGACATCTTCCTTAATCACAGCTGAGTGGTGGCTAAATTACGGCACAAGTGCACCGACATTAAGGAAGATCGCAATGAGAGTTTTATCACAAACATCCTCATCGAGTGGGTGTGAGCGGAATTGGTCGACATTCTCTTTCTTACATACGAAGCTCAAGAATAGGCTAACACACCAAAGGCTGGACAAAATGGTGTATGTTCATTACAACATGAAGCTAAAGGTTCGGCATGTGCAGATGGATGCAAGGAGAGGAGAGGGAGATTACGACCCAACAGATGCTGTGTACTTGCGAGAAGATGATGACCCTATGGTTTCATGGGTGTTTGCGACCGCGGGGAGTGCCGGGGGCACCGTTGTAACTGAGATGGCTGGTAGTCAGGTGCCGGGGGCACCGTATTTAGGGAGAATTTCCCGATGCTTAATCCTCAATTAATTCGAGAAAATAAGTCGGTGCCAACAAAGGGTTATAAAAACCACAACTGAGCGTGGTGAGGTAGAACTTGACGAGGAGGGTGAAGAACCAGGCGTGACACCACGACCTAATACTTTTCTCACAGTAGCTGTGCAGCAAGCAGTGGGGGAGGGAGATGACATCGATATGCAGATAGTTGGGGATGAGGCAGCAATGAAACGTGATGAGGAAGTTAATTTGGATGAAGACCTCATCATTGGGGGTGGAGACACATCGTACGCGTACGATGACACAGCATGGAAGCGATTGATGCAACCTCCAGCAAATCCACGTCCACCGCCAGCTCAGGTGAAATAATATATACAAATTGAATCACATATTTGATTAGAGAGCATAGGCATACATCTATGTATGATGATGTAAAAAATATATTACAAGTCGATCCGACAAATGAACAGTGGTCTCGGATTGTGGCACCGCGACATTCAGTATCTACAAAACCCAGAAGGATATCCACTTCTACAGAGGCTAGGGGGAGTTCGTCATTTAGATAGGTGAAATTATATTGCCATATGTACATTTATATGCTGTATTTCATTGCTAATTGATTATATTATTCTTTTAATTGTGTAGCCTTCGGTAGCATCCAAATAACCATCTCAGTCTACTGTGCTACGATGCTCAACATCTAAGGCACCTAGTCAGTCATCTCAGGTATACGTATAGACTTACACAGTACAAAGTAACTTGAACTTCTTATCTGAGAAAGAGTTCGCTTCTAAGGCATCCAAAGGGACACAACATGCAGCAGATAAGTCTCCGCCTGCTCCACAGAAGAAAAGATCATCATGGACCACATTATTCAAGAGCAAAAAGGACACGCAACCACCATTAAATCCGATAGATATAACAGACTTGAAGACATTAGATACCAATGTAGATGACGACACTCCCAAGTAATCTGTTGAGCCCCGCATCAGTGGGAGTCATGACTCCGATGAGGACAGTACACCAACAGGGTCTTCATCCCATAGTCGTGGTGGTTCGCAAGGTGGTCAACGGAGTCGTCGTGGGGATACTAGTGCTGGTGGTAGAGTATAGCAGTGGTCAAGGTAGAGGTCATGGGGGCCACGAACATGCCGCATGGATATAGGAGTAGCACTTCACATATGCCATGCAAGATGAGGACCACACCGGTAGGGACAAGGCGGGCAGCTGATCATTGGGATCCCTGTTATAGAAGTTCTATTGCAGACAGTACCAGCTATCAAGGCATGATGTCTGATTTTGAGAGGATGAGCACACATGACTCTCAGGGATCTGGAAGTGACTATGGACGGCCATGGCAACAGCAACCGATGTATTATGGCGATTCTGAGAGCAATAGTTCATTCTTTCCTTCGTATCCATATCCTCATGCCACCACGACCATGCCGCAATATACCGAAGGATACGATCAACCCTCAGCTGCGCCACCGCCGGTCGTGTACTCACAAGGTTCCCAGCAGTATGAATACTATCTACGCATCTACTGGGAGAACTATACAGGTTTGATGTCTTATGAAGACTATCTGTCCTCTCTATTGAGCACGTATAATGTGAGATTGTTTGGAGATGGAATGTGGCCAAGTTTAAGCCCATATGATTATGAGTATGTATCATTTGTTTATATTTATGAGTACCTATAAATTAATCGTAATTTTCTTCATATCTTGAGTTTTGCACTTATCATTCAAGTTACTAATGTAAAATTTTACAACATTTGCAGGTCATCATGGATGGACGACGTCACCCTACATGGGAGCATGGTTACACTGTTGAGGGTGATCGACATGTGCACTGTAGATAGTGCAGACATCGCGTCACCGGCATACACAGATTTGCATAGCACCTTGCGGGAGTGGGACGGGATTGCCGTGCATGCTCCTTAGTTCCAGAGGATGTCCGAGATTACTTTGAGGCACAGTTACGGGAGGAATATGTTTCTCGTAGCAGAGCCGAGGCATCCTCTTCTACGTCCAGGGTACCCCCACCACTAGCACCGGGCGGAGTAGGATCTTCCTCCATGTCCAGAGTTCGAGCAGCACCAGCACCAGTCGCACCAGTAGCAGATGATAGACTTGAATGTATAGATGTAGTTAGGGGTTTTTTCATAGATTTTCATGTACCCTCCACCGCTGCATATGACCCAGCCTTTGTGCAGATGGTTACATATTTTCAAGCTCACCCATATGTACCTCCACCCACTAGGATAGAGTTAGATTATACGGGTCATCAATATCATGTATCTGATTCTGATTGGGACTCGGGATTCATAGATGAGTCATATGAGTGAGTTTTGACATTTTGTATCTTATGAGTGGAGTTGCACGATGTCATTATTATGTCTATGTTTGCTTTAACATATTACGGGATTTTTTTATCTCTTCAAATTAGATATTTAATTAAGAGGTGTAATATGTTATTTTTGTATAATTAATTATATGTAATTTAGTATGGATCTATGATCATAAAAAAATAACTCGAGGGATCGGGATCTATGTAATTTAGTATGGATCTATGATCATTAAAATTGTAAATTAGTATGTAATTATATGTAATTTATATGTTATTATATGTAATTTAGTATGGATCTACGTTCTAATATTTTTAAATGTATATATCATTTACAATTTAAATAAAATTTTATTTTTTAAAAATAAAATTTAAAAAATTTAAAAAATCATGTCATCGTTGTCTAAGAGAGAGGACCAAGTCGTTGTGCATCCCGCCCGACCCAACCCATCTCGAACCGTGACCGGGACGGGCAGGTCGATCGAGACGGCAAACCCTACTAAGCAGGAATAAACAATAATTGAGGGTTTAACTTCATTTATTTTGATTGCAGCTGCAAGAGGTTGTTAAGATCAATCCAGTTTGTATACTCTTTCCTTTTTGTATCTACCTTTCTTTGTGAGTATCACCATTTCTTTTGACAATTAATTGACCATTAAGAGAAAAATTTCTCTCTTCTCTAGGAGTACATGAACATATCAATCTTCAATCATGGGACCATTGATAGCAAGGACCCCAAGGACCTCCATACCGAGATCACGGAAGTGGAGGTTGATGTGCCCCTCGACTAGAGAGATGGGGACGAAGGGGAGGAGGTAACGCCTCCGACTATGTAATTTTCTTTAGTTGCAAATAGTAGAGATAACCATATGGTCATTGATTTTTTGATGATATTAGTTGCTATCTCATGATTGCATATATTCTTAGCAACCTATGAGGAAAAAACCATTAATTTTAGGCGTGAGTGATTGTTCAAAAACTTATTCAGTTTCTCCAAATTGCTGATTTTAATTTTGCAAACTGTTTCCAGAAAAAGTGGGGTGTTGTTCAAGGGCAATCTACATGGACATGAAACAGAAAAAGTGGGGTGTTGTTCAAGGGCAATCTACATGGACATGCAGGTAAAAGCTATGAAAAGATAGCGAAGTGGATGCAGGTGATTCATGTTTTACTTCTCTAATTTGTCTCGTGATGAGGTTCAATTATTCAGGCATAGTTTTGTGTAATTTCTAGGACATTTAATTCACAAGGTAACTTTGGTGATCAATAGAAGTGTTTCCTTCTCATCAATCGAGAGGATGATAAACCTGTAGCAATGGTGGTTCCTAGATAAACAGTTCGGCCTGAATCAGTTGGTATAATGTTGTTGATTCTTTTTGCAAATAATCCTCGATAACCTTTATTTTTTCAAATAATCCTAGATAGCATTTTGTGTACCTAGTAAGAAGAAAATGTTATAGAAATGATCACTTGATGGTTTGCTATTGGGCTTCTCTTGCCTAAGATTTGTCTTGATGTGGATCTACAGTAGTACCAAAATGGTTTGCAACTGTTGCATTTGGACTAGTTACTATTTTCACCTTACTACTATGAAATGTACATGCATTGCAATCAAATCTATTATATGTTTATTCTGCCCTTTCATCCATTCATTTTTCTTAAGTAACTTTTTGTTTCTGCAAGGAAGTGCTTAAGATATATTATCTATACCTAACAGCTGACATGTCATTTTAACATACGTTGCTGGTAGCCTACCATTTTGAATTGTTCTTTTGATCTCAAATACCGGTATAGTCATCAGTGGAAGAGAGGGAGGGTCAAACATTATATGGTTATAGGAACTTGTCTTATTCATTCTGATCCTTTGTCATGCACATTCTAATAATGAGTTTGCCACACCATTGTTGGTTATAATGTGTCCCTTCTTTTGCAAGATGGGCTATGATGCCAACGATTATGAAGATATGAACTAATAATGAAATCAATCAACCTATGAACATGTGCAACATGAACCTAGGCAATCAACATATACTCTAGCATGGGCATGCTATCTCAATCAAGGATAAGCTAAGCAAATAAAGAAAAACACACGCCGGGGCGTGGAATAAGGAGTAAAAGAAAACACACCGTATAGGTGGAACAAGCAAAATAAGAGAAGATATGAAGAAAAGAGAGCTATTGCCCAAACAAAGAAAAGATGTGATCGCCACTAAGGTAAAAATAAGCCAAAGACCTGATAAATACCTTAGAATAGGAGGATGATGCACCCGCCCACGGGAGAGAGAAAGCAACCAGGAAAACTGCAGCTCTGTCTGATGTAACGGCTGAAGACTGATGGGTCACAGAACTGTGACGGCCTCCCGATAGACTGCTACGTGACTATAACGCGTCTGCACTAGACCGTCAGAGATTCTGCAGAATAAGAATTGGAAATCTTTGATCTCCAAGCTTTCCAGCCGGCCAGGAAGCTTGGGCCTTGTGCTAGGAGCTCTGTAAACCTGCAAAAGAGAGTAGATCACAAGAAAAATAACCCCGAATTAGCCCTTGGACAATGTAGTATCAATAAACCAAAGAAACTTAAGGACATGCAAAAGGAAAGGGAAATACCGGGGAGGTTGGTTTTTTTTTAACCCCTCTAGGGCGTTTTAAAGATGGGAGGGAGGTTTAAATGGATGCATAAGATGCAAGAACGTGGTAGAGGAAGAGGGACAATGCTATGATGCTTAGAAGAGGGGAAAGAGACACTAAGATGAAAACGTTACTGAACTAAACCCTTGGAATTAATACTCCATGGACTTTGGAAGCAGATGGACGTGGGAAGCAGCTCTCCTTGGTTGGTTTCAGCTCCAGGATGCGGCAGCACTTTGACTCGAACTCCAGATGTCTCCCCCTCAAGCCATGAAGTCAAGGGTTCTATTTATAGACCCTCAAACTCTCCGGTCGAGTAGAGGATAATCCAGCTAGAAAGTAGGACGTTTCTTAGCAATCTCTTGAAGATAATACTTCCAAGAGTCCATAGAAACAAACAGAAGGTTCTGAGGATTAGATTTGGAAGAGAAATCAAGGAATCAAACTCTTAATTCGACTACGGAGTAGCAGAGAAAGAGCAGCTCTGCCAGAACTCTCTGTTTAATGTAACGGCTGCACGATAGACCGCCACAGGGATGTAACGCCCCAGCGATGGACCGTCACAAAACCTTATCCATGAACAGATAAGACCAACGGGCGAAGTTTTTGAACACAGGACTCTAGATGAATGTAACGGTCAAGGATGGACGCATCACAATGAATGTAACGACCGCACGATAAACCGTCACACTCAACGGATAGGATACGAGATAAGCTTGAAAGAAGCCTCCGACTTAAGGACTCTAGCATGATGTAACGGACCAAGGTGGATGCGTTATAGGATTGTAACACGCCATCAAAGGACCGTTAGAGACAATGGAGTACAAATGAAATGAAAGTTTGCTAAGCTCCGTCCAGCGGAAAGAGGTAAGGAACCAGACCCAACCAAGGAGACATGACCCATGAAATAGACCTCAAATTGACCAAGATATCCCCATAAGGGTGAACAACTCGGAGTATCATTTAAAATGAATAAGGAGATGACCCAACTTATTGGTCACAAAACGAGTGTTAACAGATGCCCCTCCTTAACGTCCTCTTTGCAGGGGAGCGAGCGGAGGTGAAGCGAAAGTGAAATGGAACATAGAGATGAAGCGGAGATGAAGCGAAGCGGAATGAAAAGAGGGCGTTAAGGCAAACGACACCCATTCTCAACCAACGAGCGATAGGAATCTTCTGGAAAACCTCGGACAAATCACAAGGAAATAGCCAACCAAATGACACATGTCGGGAGGAACTAACAACTAAGGAAAGGAAAACACGGCCAGCGGCCGGAGCAACGGAAAGAGATAAGTAACTAAACTCCAGATAGGAATCTTCAGCTAACCAGACCGAGCGAACAAGTCGAAGAAAACCTTCTAATTCAGAGTGGAATGACTCTCCTTATTCGAGATCATTGAACATATAGTTATTCACCATTATTGAAACACCTGGACAGACGAGGCTCGTGAATGCTCAAAGATGCACATGATGCATGCTGGGCTAAAATAAAGAAATCGTCAAAACAAATTCAAAGAAAAGGATAAAAGAATAAGATACCCAAGAATAGTATTGCTAGACCGGAGAAATTAGGGTCAAGACACCGTCTGCAACCACGGCGTGCAAGACAGAATCATCGTCCCCAAACTTTTACAACCTAACGGCCTATCCAATGATTAAATATGTGTACTTAGATCATCATCATTTTTATTTAAGGGGAACATCAGATCCCAGAACACATGAATGACCAGCCGGTTCTCGAGATAATATATCATAGATAACATATAGTAATGCATTAAGGGATAAAGGATCAAGATACTGTACCTGACTTACCTGTGCAGTGAGCGGCGAAGTATGATGACAAAATGGCGTTCATGATTTTCATCCATTGAAAGAGGGGTTAGCCAACAACAATTAATCATCTTCAAGCATGAACTTCATTGATAACATAAGGCATGAAAGCATAATGATCATTCAATCATAGAATAGGGCATTATCATTCATCAAATGTTTTAAAGCCTCTGACAGTCCATGGAAGGTGTCACGCCCCGAACCGATAGCAGCGGAACGTGTCGTTTGCTCGGAACGTGATAGTTAATCAGTCGTGAATGATCAAGAGCAATCGCATAAGACAAAAATAATTTTGAACAATAGAAATTTTATTTCTATATAAATCACTTACAAGAACTTGTTTTCCAACTTAAAGACTTCATCACAATGGAAAGGAAGGAAACAACATACTAGCAGACTTAGACAAGACAACTAAATGAAAGACACCACGCTAGACTCAAGAAAGACAAAAGACTCGGGTTCACTAGTTTCCGAAGCTCGCTTGCACACTTGTCCCGCCCGTGTGAGTCTCGGTCTCGCTAGCCACCTGATTACCTGAAAAATGTTAGAATAAACTGGGTGAGCGAACGCTCAGTAGGAATTATATCTCAAGAACTAGCAATGGGTTTAAGTAATTACAATTTTTCTCACATGTAAATGCAATATGGCTATGCATGTAGAAATAACTGAGCAAGTGAAAACTAACGATAGAATAACACGTCGTGCAAAACTTTCAAGTGAGTCTTAAACAAAAGGTATTCATGAGAGACTTTATAGATTATTGGCTATTTCATACAAGTACTTTGCCCATGTCGGGCCACGCTAGTAAAGTCACGCAAGTCAAGTCACGCACGCGAGAAAGAGAGAGAGTGTGTGGAATGCCAAAGATCAAGAGAGAAAGTACTTCGGTGCAATACTAGACACCGTGATCATTATAACTCCCATGGGCACTAGTACTTTTGGGTGCTCCTCCCAGGACCAGATCGGGCCCTTATATGCACAGCATTAAAGATAGATCAAGACATCCACGATAATTTATAGCCAATAAGGAGTTTCAAGAACAAGCTTTAATAGGATGATAAGATAAGATTTTTATGGAATTCAAGGGTAAGGCCCTTGAGTAAGGACATACTGGCGATAAAATTCACGCAAAGCATATAAACCATGACATGTCGATAAACTGGGTGGAATTGGTTCCCTAACCGGGTACCATAACAAATAAGTGCCCATATGTAGATGGTCACTCTTTTTATATAGAATTGAGGTCCACAAGAACAGCATATTAATGGCATGATGTCCTCATCCCATTAAGAATATTCTCATGATATTCACTTAGCATAACATGAGGGCCGGTATACCATGTTTCTATAGAGTGACATGGTAAAATAGTGTAATAGGTTTTTATGATACAACCAGCTCAATCGGCCTTGAGGGAATCCAAGGCTACGAGGAAACTTACGGAGGTCCCAATGACTAACTTGCTAGTCCAAAGGAACGGAATGTCCAATGGAGAGCTTGTATGTCACCGAGAGTTAGTGGGTAAACGGTAAACCATTGGAAAACATGTGACTATATTCACGGAGTGGAAATATAGTGCCGATAATATACTTGCACATATATATATATATATATATCGAACCCTCGGTTAACAGAAAAACGGGAAAAATAGTAACACAGGAAAATAGCCACTTAAGCTAAGTCATTACTTATCAAATTAACGCCTTTCGCAGGGGCGTTTATTTACAATTTGACGACTTATACAGCAGGCGTCCATCATATTTCTTCTATTTTGCATAATTTCTAAATTCTGGAATTTTAGTAGAACGCGCCTTAAACAGGGGCGTTACTTCCAAATTCGCGCCCTTGTTCAGGCGTCACTTTTATAAGAGACGACCTCATGCAGGTCGTTAATTCACTATCTTCCGTAATTCGGGATATTAACATGAACAATGTAAAATTTTCAAATAATAAATTTCAGGAACCAAGGTACAGGGTCAGGACAAGAAAAAATAGTAGGATTCAACAGGTATGATCATGCATCATATTAGATTCGTAGTTTCATAGATATTAAATTTTAAACACGGTTAATTAACAATTAGGTGAAATTGACGACTCTTGGGCAGGGCGTCAAAACTCAAATTAGCGCCCTAGCTAGGGGCGTTATTTTCAAATACGTGCCCTTGTCAGGGTCGCTTCTTTTAAAATTTCACAAAAAATCTTTGAAACCACAATAAAACTATATGCATGCATGACTGATGGTATTATTATGAACTTAAGCTAGTTTGGGCTACGTTCTTGGGAAAACCTATTTGATCTGAAGATTTTGGTGATGGTACGTGAAGAACTTGAAGAGAAAAAGAGGCTCTGTTCTATACGGATTCCTCCTACGAGCCCAATAATAGTAGCAGCTGAGGCAGGGATGACATAGAGAAGGCTGATATGTGATGAGACTCCTATGCTCCGGATGTAGAGAAATCCCAGCTTGCTTCGAAGGAAGATGTAAGTTCAATGAAGAACCCTCGTTCTTCAGGAAGACAGGAGCTCCTTCACGTTACAGGCAACCTGCAATTGAAGAAGAAGATGAAGAAGCATTAGAATCATCATGCTTCTGTGGTTGAAGGTAATAACAAGAATAACAAAACCTATCCTTTACGTATTTCAGCAGCACGATAGATCAGATCGCCAAAATAGCGATCTGGGTCGATTAGGAGGGTATTTATAGAGTTTTAGGAACCCTAATAGAGTTAGAGTTCGGTTAAGGGTAGTATTTCCTTGATAGAGTCCTTACTATAATCTATCTAACACGTCGTAATCTAGAAACTTACCCTGGATAATGTCCCGGGTCGAACGGAACTCAAATGTAATTAACGCCTTAGGCTAGGTCGTTAATTTTTAATTGACGCCTTGCATCTCGTCGTTTTTAAAGAAATAACGCCCTTCCGTCGGGCGCTAATCACGATTTCACGTTAACTTAAGCTAGTTACTATATTTGAGGTGTTTTTTCTTTTTTATTTGGTAAGGTCTAGTTACCAAAAATTATGGGTAATATTTTTCCATTTTTCTTGATTTTTTCATATAATTATTTTTTAAAAATTCTTTTAAATCAAAAAGTGGCACTATTCACTTTTTGAATTGACGACTTAGTTTAAGTCATCTTTTAGGAAATACACGCCCATGACCATGGCGTCATTTCCATTTGGCATTTCTTTGAAGATGTAAAATTATGTTTATGCCCTAGAAATCCTTATCAATGTATCCTTTCTTATGCTATTTATACTTTATTTGATTTTTCTGATTAGAAGTAACGACTTGTTCAAAGTTGTTTCTTATAAAATGGACGACCATTCATGATGGCGTCAATTAAATTTTTGCTTTTCTTCTTAACCTCCAAAAGACCGATATCGTATATATGTCTATTCTTTTCTCTTTTAATTTTTCTTAATTCATTTAAATCCTATTAATGTATATTTCTTCCTTCTAATAACAGTATAATGTAATAAATGTGAATATTAAATTTTATAAATTATTAATAAAATACTAATTGATGTTTTCTTCAAGATTTATCGATTCTAAATTCAAATAAATATATATTATGCATTAAATGCCTTGAAAAAAATAACATGTTATTCTTAAATTTATTATAATACAATGGTAGGGTCCATGAGCTCCTTTTGTGAGATTTTCTTAGGATGTCAAGGGGTCGTGTACGTGTACCAAGTCTGGCCTAGATTATTTACGTTGTATTATATTTATTTATATTACATTATATATATAAACATATTTATTATTTTCTAACCCTCATATACCTATTAATAATTTGTATGTATATAGGGATTTTATTCCTCAGAATTTCTTTAACTTTTATTAGTCCTTGTCCTAGGTATCAGAGGCAGGTTCGATTTGAGCAACCTTATAGGAATATCACTTGAACATTATATACTTATAAGAGTATGTATATCATTATGTATATTTTTATTCCTATTCTAAAATTATCGGGCGTTACACCCTCCCCCACTTAAAAGAATTTGGTCCCCAAATTCACATCATCTTCCACTCTAATAGAGAACTTATTATGAGCTTATACAGAAGAAATCTTAAGTATGGAAAAAGAGCTAGTTTTTGATTTCGGGTGAGGGGTACCTTCCTTCCCTTTGGCAAGTTTGGTTAAATCCTGAACTCCTCTTGGAGACTTCTTGGTTAGAATAGGGTATTCTGCTATCTTATGATCTAAGTGCCCGCAACGCAGACACGCACCCGAACTCCACCAACACTTCTTCGATTTGTGACCATATCTTCCACAAGATTTACACTTATCTTGCGAGCGATCTGCCGAAGCTTCCTTATTACACTTCTTACATTTCTGGCATTTCTTACACCTTTGTGAAATATCACCCTCGTTTATCCTTTTCTTAGTAACGGTGAACTTTTCAGAGTCAGCTGTTCGATCCTTCCCTTCAACTCTTTCTTTTTCTTCCACCATTTTCTCTAGCTCTTGAACTCTCTTGACAAGGTCCGCGTAAGCTTGGATATCCACTATGATCATCTCATGAACAAAGTTTGGCTTAGATGCTTCCATTTTATCTAGGTTCCTGCAAAGATGATTGGGGAAATAATTTATTTACTCAAGAATTAATATTATTGAAATGTAAATATTTTATCTTTCTTTTATAACTTTAACCCCAAGTTCTACCCACCTCTCACGAAATTCCTAAAGGATGACTGACAAAGATACTCAACCTATAACTTGGTTTTAACAATCTAAGGATTTTGAAAGCTGAAACTCTAATATGACTGACAGGGATACTTGACCTATCACCGAAACCTAATAACTTGAGGATGTGAAAGCCGAAGCTCTAACTGACAAGGATGACCTATCCTTGGGACTTAATAACTGGAGGGTATGAAAGCCGAAGCTCTGATATGACTGACAAGGATGACCTATCCTTGGGACCTAATAATTGGAGGATATGAAAGCCGAACCTCTGATACCACCTCTGTCACGTCCCGAACCGATAGTAGCGGAACGTGTCGTTTGCTCGGAACGTGGCAGTTAATCAGTCGTGAATGATCAAGAGCAATCGCATAAGACAAAAATAATTTTGAACAATAGAAATTTTATTTCTATATAAATCTTTTACAAGAACTTGTTTTCCAACTTAAAGACTCCATCACAATGGAAAGGAAGGAAACAACATACTAGCAGACTTAGACAAGACAACTAAATGAAAGACACCACGCTAGACTCAAGAAAGATAAAAGACTCGGGTTCACTAGTTTCCGAAGCTCGCTTGCACACTTGTCCCGCCCGTGTGAGTCTCGGCCTCGCTAGCCACCTGATTACCTGAAAAATGTTGGAATAAACTGGGTGAGCGAACGCTCAGTAGGAATTATATCTCAAGAACTAGCAATGGGTTTAAGTAATTATAATTTTTCTCACATGTAAATGCAATATGGCTATGCATGTAGAAATAACTGAGTAAGTGAAAACTAACGATAGAATAACATGTCGTGCAAAACTTTCAAGTGAGTCTTAAACAAAAGGTATTCATGAGAGACTTTATAGATTATTGGCTATTTCATGCAAGTACTTTGCCCGTGTCGGGCCATGCTAGTAAAGTCACGCAAGTCAAGTCACGCACGCGAGAAAGAGAGAGAGTGTGTGGAATGCCAAAGATCAAGAGAGAAAGTACTTCGGTGCAATGCTAGACACCGTGATCATTATAACTCCCATGGACACTAGTACTTTTGGGTGCTCCTCCCAGGACCAGATCGGCCCTTATATGCACAGCATTAAAGATAGATCTAGACATCCACGATAATTTATAGCCAATAAGGAGTTTCAAGAACAAGCTTTAATAGGATGATAAGATAAGATTTTTATGGAATTCAAGGGCAAGGCCCTTGAGTAAGGACATACTGGCGATAAAATTCACGCAAAGCATATAAACCATGACATGTCGATAAACTGGGTGGAATTGGTTCCCTAACCGGGTACCATAACAAATAAGTGCCCATATGTAGATGGTCACTCTTTTTATATAGAATTGAGGTCCACAAGAACAGCATATTAATGGCATGATGTCCTCATCCCATTAAGAATATTCTCATGATATCCACTTAGCATAACATGAGGGCCGGTATACCATGTTTCTATAGAGTGACTTGGCAAAATAGTGTAATAGGTTTTTATGGTACAACCAGCTCAATCGGCCTTGAGGGAATCCAAGGCTACGAGGAGACTTACGGAGGTCCCAATGACTAACTTGCTAGTCCAAAGGAACGGAATGTCCAATGGAGAGCTTGTATGTCACCGAGAGTTAGTGGGTAAACGGTAAACCATTGAAAAACATGGGACTATATTCACGGAGTGGAAATATAGTGCCGATAATATACTTGCACATATATATATATATATATATATATATATATATATATATATATATATATATATATATATCGAACCCTCGGTTAACAGAAAAATGGGAAAAATAGTAACGCAGGAAAATAGCCACTTAAGCTAAGTCATTACTTATCAAATTAACGCCTTTCGCAGGGGCGTTTATTTACAATTTGACGACTTATACAGCAGGCATCCATCATATTTCTTCTATTTTGCATAATTTCTAAATTCTGGAATTTTAGTAGAACGCGCCTTAAACAGGGGCGTTACTTTCAAATTCGCGCCCTGGTTTAGGGCGTCACTTTTATAAGAGACGACCTCATGCAGGTCGTTAATTCACTATCTTCCGTAATTCGGGATATTAACATGAACAGTGTGAATTTTCCAAATAATAAATTTCAGGAACCAAGGTACAGGGTCAGGACAAGAAAAAATAGCAGGATTCAACAGGTATGATCATGCATCATATTAGATTCATAGTTTCATAGATATTAAATTTTAAACACGGTTAATTAACAATTAGGTGAAATTGACTACTCCTGGGCAGGGCGTCAAAACTCAAATTAGCGCCCTAGCCAAGGGCGTTATTTTCAAATACGCGCCCTTGTCAGGGTCGCTTCTTTTAAAATTTCACAAAAAACCTTTGAAACCACAATAAAATTATATGCATGCATGACTGATGGTATTATTATTTACTTAAGCTAGTTTGGGCTACGTTCTTGGGAAAACCTACCTGATCTGAAGATTTTAGTGATGGTACGTGAAGAACTTGAAGAGAAAAAGAGGCTCTGTTCTATACGGATTCCTCCTACGAGCCCAATAATAGTAGCAGCTGAGGCAGGGATGACAAAGAGAAGGCTGATATGTGATGAGACTCCTATGCTCCGGATGTAGAGAAATCCCAGCTTGCTTCGAAGGAAGATGTAAGTTCAATGAAGAACCCTCGTTCTTCAGGAAGACATGAGCTCCTTCACGTTACAGGCAACCTGCAATTGAAGAAGAAGATGAAGAAGCATTAGAATCATCATGCTTCTGTGGTTGAAGGTAATAACAAGAATAACAAAACCTATCCTTTACGTATTTCAACAGCACGATAGATCAGATCGCCAAATAGCGATCTGGGTCGATTAGGAGGGTATTTATAGAGTTTTAGGAACCCTAATAGAGTTAGAGTTCGGTTAAGGGTAGTATTTCCTTGATAGAGTCCTTACTATAATCTATCTAACACGTCGTAATCCAGAAACTTACCCTGGATAATATCCCTGGTCGAACGGAACTCAAATGTAATTAACGCCTTAGGCTAGGTCGTTAATTTTTAATTGACGCCTTGCATCTCGTCGTTTTTAAAGAAATAACGCCCTTCCGTCGGGCACTAATCACGATTTCACGTTAACTTAAGCTAGTTACTATATTTGAGGATTTTTTTCTTTTTTATTTGGTAAGGTCTAGTTACGAAAATTTATGGGTAATATTTTTTCATTTTTCTTGATTTTTTCATATAATTATTTTTTAAAAATTCCTTTAAATCAAAAAGTGACACTATTCACTTTTTGAATTGACGACTTAGTTTAAGTCATCTTTTAGGAAATACACGCCCATGACCATGGCGTCATTTCCATTTGGCATTTCTTTGAAGATGTAAAATTATGTTTATCCCTAGAAATCCTTATCAATGTATCCTTTCTTATGCTATTTATACTTTATCTGATTTTTCTGATTAGATGTAACGACTTGTTCAAAGTTGTTTCGTATAAAATGGACGACCATTCATGATGGCGTCAATTAAATTTTTACTTTTCTTCTTAACCTCCAAAAGACCGATATCGTATATATGTCTATATATTCTTTTCTCTTTTAATTTTTCTTAATTCATTTAAATCCTATTAATGTATATTTCTTCCTTCTAATAACAGTATAATGTAATAAATGTGAATATTAAATTTTATAAATTATTAATAAAATACTAATTGATGTTTTCTTCGAGATTTATCGATTCTAAAGTCAAATAAAATTATATTATGCATTAAATGCCTAGAAAAAAATAACATGTTATTCTTAAATTTATTATAATACAATGGTATGGTCCATGAGCTCCTTTTGTGAGATTTTCTTAGGATGTCAGGGGGTCGTGTACGTGTACCAAGTCTGGCTTTAATTATTTACGTTGTATTATATTTATTTATATTGCATTATATATATATAAACATATTTGTTATTTTCTAACCCTCATATACCTATTAATAATTTGTATGTATATAGGGATTTTATTCCTCATAATTTCTTTAACTTTTATTAGTCCTTGTCATAGGTATCAGAGGCAGGTTCGATCTGAGCAACCCTATAGGAATATCACTTGAACATTATATACTTATAAGAGTATGTATATCATTATGTATATTTTTATTCCTATTCCAAAATTACCGGGCGTTACAGAAGGTGCGTCAGAAAATTGTAATGGTCTGAGATAGACACGTCACACAACGTCGGTTCACATTTTTCAAAAATAAATGATCATTTCTTCTGACGGCCCAAGAGAGACGCGTCAGAGACTGTAACGGTCTTACGATACACCGTTATAGTTTCTGGGCGTTCAAAAAAAAAACCGAACGGCCGTTCCCCTCTCACATTAGTTCAAATGCCCAAAAAATGCCAAAAACACACCGAGCCAAAAAAAACGCCACCGAACAACCTTCACCGGTAACCATGACCGGCGACGAGCTCCCCCATCCGCCCATGGCAAGGGAGAAAAAGAAGGCAATTAAGAGATTTAGGGCTCGAGTGGATCAAGAGGAGGTCCCCCCGGCGACGGTGGAGCCAATGGTGGAGGAGGACCCTCCCACGGCCGAGGAAGGAGGAGAAGAGGCTGTGGAGGAGGCCGTTGCCGGTGAAGAAGTAGCCACGGCGGCGGAGAAGAAGAAAAGAGGCCGGGACCGTGAGGTAGGCGTTTGCCCTAAAATTCCATTTTTCAATTTTTATATGTGCTTGTGTGTTTGAGAGGAAAGAAATGGGGCTGGGGACCCATTCAAATCAATTGTAGGCCACTGTGGCCATTCTTGTGAGCTGGGGAAAACAGGGGGACGATGCCCTATCGGGGATGACGTAACGGTCCTTGCAGTGGCCATTACAGCCCCTGACGCGCCACCCTTGGTGCGTCAGAGATCTCTGACGCGCCAGGGCAGGGCCGTTAGAGGAACCAGAGACAGAACTGATTTTTTAGGGTTTTTATACTTATTCAATTTTTTTGTTGTTTTATTCCTATTAAATGCAATGAATTAAAACTAATGAGATGACTAACCTATACTCTACATGTGTGCAGGGGAAAAGAAGAACCAGAATATCTTGGATGCAGGTCAGGGCGGTGTATCAAGCATTGCCCGAGTATCAGCAGGAGAGACTAGCTGCTATGGGCTTCGGGGAAGTCCTCAGGATCGAGGTGATACGGATGGACACGCCATTGCTATACGTGCTGCATGAGAGATGTGACCCGATCAGCCGAGCATTCATCTTCCCATGGGGTCACATGATCCCAACACTAGAAGATATGGCCAGAATTACAGGGTTGCGAGTGCACGGAGCAGCAGTGACCGGCTGGACTTACGGGGATTATAGAGTGATAGCCCAGGAGCTGTTAGGGCTAGACTTGGTGAGACCAGGACATCCATCATCCCAGCTATCACGATCGAGACTCCAGGAGAGCTTGGGCCTTCGGGGAGCAGCTATAGCAGTCGGGGAGCTCCCAGAGCAGCACCTAGACCGAGTGGTTGAGCAGGTCCGCCCGAGGGTAGCAGCGGAGGCGGGACCAGAGGGAGACAGAGTTTTGAGGCGGTTCCTGATTTTATTGTTCGGGAAGTTGCTATTCCCGACTCAAGCGGATGTGATCAGCTGCAGGCTCCTACCATTGCTGGAGGATTTGGGCAGAGTGGGAAAATATGCATGGGGGGCGGCAGCACTGGCCTTCCTGTTCGAGTCCTTGAGCACGACCGACCAGCAGACGATGCTGGGCGGCTTCTCACCTTTTCTACAGCTAAACACTGAACTCTTCTATATGCTTATGATTATGAACAGGAATGTAATTTACGATACTTGACTTCTAAAATGCAGATCTGGAGCTTCGTCTACCTCCTGGGGATTGGGCGAGGCACTCAGATGTATGCTGGGTGGATCCCGATCGTGAGGCCATGGCTGGTTGCGAGGGACACGGGGTTGATCAACAGGCTGACCCGGGCCATCCAGGATGATCTTGACTCATTCCCACACACTGCGGTAAACTCCGAACTTAAACTTTCTATATGCTTCTAAAATTCTTTCTAATGCTTTCTAAATGCTGACATGGACTCAATTGACTTTTTAGGTGCGCTGGACACCATACCGGGATGAGGGCTACGAGGGACACCCATGGGTGAAGGCGTCCCTGGTATACAGCGGGTGAGATGTCTGGCTACACTGCATCAATGTGATCGAGCTGCTGCACTATCGCCTGATCCTGAGGACACGAGGACTTCATCAGCCAGAGGTGATATTCCCCCGCAGAGATGATGAGCGCCCGAGTAAATCTTCAAAGGGCATCAGCGGAGACGCCGATTGGTGCGCCCGGAAGGCAAAATATGTGCATGATTAGAACAAGAAAGGTCGGGCCATAGAGGATCGAGTAGACAGCGATGAGGCCTACCTCAAGGCCTACTTGCAGCGGTACAGCGACCAGGTGTTTCGAGGCACCCGACGATCGGTATGAACTTCTAAACTCAAAACTCTCCGTCTATTTAATTAATTAAATTCCTATATGCACTAACATTATTTTCTAAATGCAGCTAGACCCACAGGGAAGGATAGCCGAGCTCGAGGGACTCCTCCATGCCACCATCCAGCAGCGGGATGAGTACCGGACAGCCTTGGACCTTTTGGTGAGTTTCCCTAAACCTTAGACTTAAACGCTTATGCTTATGATGCCATTCAGACTGACTTTGACTTCTTAATGTAGTGGGCTGAGGGAGCCCAAAGAGCAGGATCGGATGCTCCGTCCTCGTCGTCACAGCCTGCCGGGGGTAGAGCTAAGCAGGATGCAGTGTTCGCTCGAGCGGTAGCTCTGGCCGAGGAGGCGGAGGCCACCCTCGCGGAGCGGGTAAGAATCAACCCCATTCCCTTAAACTTAAAATGTTTTTGATTATGCAAATACCTAATGGACTGACTATGCGAAATGAAAAATGCAGGTGAGAGAGCTGACCGCAGCGGTGGTCGAGGCTGAGCAAGCTCGAGCGGAGGCAGAGCGAGGACGGTCGGAGGTAGAGAGACTCCAGATAGAGTTGGCTCAAGCACGGGCCGAAGTGGAGAGACTCCGTACTGGGACAGCGGACTTGGAGCGTTACCGAACCAAGGCCCGTGAGACACGGCGTCAGATCTTCTAGCTGAAGATCGAGCTGCGGACGATGGTGCAGACGGTGTGGATGATGGGCCGCGGGCCGGAGCGGAGTGCCTCCCAGAGTGGTGCACGGAGGAGCGTCGCCCCGAGCGAATCAGTGGCAGACTTTCTTGTTAGTTCCTCCGGTCAGCGGAGGAACGAGGAGGCAGAGCAGAGGCAGTAGCGAGAGGAGGGGAGCGTCTCCATAGCCCCACCAGCGAGGAGACCTGTGGGTGCTGGGGATAGTGACGGCCTGGGAGACAAGCCGGCCGAGTGACTTTGTTTTTTCTTTCTTCTTGACACCCACACTTGTACATGACGTATGTTAATGAAATGGAATGAATGAAAAATGAATGAAAATTCTTTTTTTTGTGTTTTGTTTATGTGGATGAATGAATGGATGTGTGGATGAACGGATGTGAATGTGTGGATGAATGGATGTGAATGTGTGGATGAATGTAAACAGGGGACAAAGTGTAAAACTGGCTGGTTAGACCAAAGAACGATGGAAAGAACAAAAAACCTATAGCGGAGCGTGTGACGGTCCAATGGTGGAGCGTTAGGGCCATGTAACGCATCAAGCTTAGGCCGTCAGAGATGACAGAGAAAGTGGACTGAAAACTTGTTGCAGGAAATACAACGGTTCAATGATGGAGCGTCAGGATCAGGTAACGGTCCAAGATTAGACCGTCAGGCATGACAGCGCAATTGAGCTAAAAACGTGTAGCAGGAAATGTGACGGTCCAGTAATGGAGATGAACCATCAGAGAAAAAATTGCAATCCGAGACAGATTCTGCCGTGAGAGCCCGAACTCGAGGCAAGGAGACCTTAATCCACATTAGAACCCTCCTAAGCTTAGGATAAGGCTTTCTAATCCCAGTCTTATCATTCTAGCACCAAAATCAAGCCTTTATAAGTTAGGAACAAGCCCAAAAATCACAGCTTTCATTAATCCTCTGCTTCTAGGGCTGAAAACTTCACCAAAAGGCAAGAACACCATGAAGAGAAGCTCCGGAGAGATGGGCATGGAGGAGAGAGTCTACACCAGTCCCAAAGCAGCCAAGAGAGAACATGGGGAGCTGTAAAGATTGACATCCAACCCCAAGCATCTGAGCTCAAGTGCCCAAAGAGTGGTAAGTTCCAATTGAATTAAAGAGTTCATCAATTTCTATACTTTCCATGCTACTTATGATTCTTCTCCCTTTCTTTCTCCTTCTCTCTTCCTTTGCCTGGCCCAAGGTGTTATTCCAACTTAAAGTGGGTGGCTCCCATGGTCAAAGAACTCCCTTTAGAAGTCTTGTCGATCCTTAGGGCATGGCACCTCCAACCTTTGTTAGTTTTGGCCAAGAATTCTCAGAAATTGTCCTTAGATTGGGCAAGCATTTCAGCCCTCATAGAGCTATGGCATCCACAAACACACACCTTCCTCTTCCCTACCTTTGAAGCTACAGTCCTATTGGAGGAGGTAGAGACCTACCTAGCCCTTGCTAAGACTAAGGTGGGGGATGAAGATCTAGTGTGCCATACGGTTAAACCTATTGACCCATCCTTGATTCTAAGTGATTTCATACACAACCCGAAGGACGTGAGGACCATGATCAGCCCATGCCATATTCACTTGATACCCATGGCTCAATAGATAGTCTCCCATTGTAAGAATAAGTGGGAAAGATATGAAGCCATTGCTAAAGCCGTGTCGGTTTGCTTATGCGGGGTCTTCCTTTTCACCACCACCGACCACCTCCTAGATATCCAAAACCTTAGTATCATCAGCGGGTTGTGGCGGGGTTTATCAATTTCTCAAGCGGTCCTTTCATACCTATATGAAGGACTTAGCTCCGCTTGCTTAGGAGGACCTCTATTCGGCTCAATGATACTCCTTGACTGCTGGATGGGCGTGAGAATCAAGTTCCAACCCAAGGAGGACATACCTTCAGCTAGCTGGATCTTCGGGAGCCACCCTTTGTTCTTTATTGGAGGTGCCTTTGGGTTCTCTTCACAGGTTGAATGTCAGACGGCGGACAAGAAAATGCGGGACAATTGGCGCCTCTTCCTCAACACCTTGCCAATAGAGAAGTTCATGATGCGTCCAAGAATTCTTCAGAGCACCTTGCTCAAGGTACCACGGTGACCAGGTCTTGATCTTCAGCTAGTGGGGAACACCACCATGGCGATCTACAACTCACACCGGTGCTATCTTCAGATCGGGCTACCCCGTATCGTAGTTCCTGCACTATCGCATTTCCCTCCCCTTCAAGCTAGGAAGATGGGGACCGAGGAGGATGAGAGAGCAGTCCAGAGCGCTCTGATGATGTGGGAGATCAGCAAAGTGCGCCCGTGACAAGAAGAAGTGGGAGAAGATGACGAGGGACGTCGTGGCTATGTGAAGGAATTACGCAAGATCCGCCCTCTTGCGGATAAAAGGCTGAATGTAGCTTGAATTTTCTTATGACGTTTTTGAACTTGAAGTTTGCCAATCAGTTTTATGTATCATCAAATTAAATTGAATGACATAGAAGTGCCTTAGTTGATGAAATCATGAGTTTGTTGCTTGATTTGGCCTGAATGTTCTGAAAAACAGAGCTTCTGGTGGATGTAACGGTCCTACATAGGGCCGCCACAACTCTCTGACGGTCTCACGACGAGCCGTCAGAATGGATGAACTCAGAAAAATAAGTTTTTCTATCCTCGGGAAGGTATAACGGTCTAATCATGGGCCGCCAGAGTGAAGTGACGGTCTAGTGTAGACGCGTCAGGGAGAGTTTACTGAGAACATAGGAGTCTCAACCTTCGGGAGAAGGTAACGGCCGAATCATAGACCGTCACATTCATGTGACAATCTAATGCTGGAGCGTTACAGGCCTTATAGGTTTGTGAGCTTGCAATCTGAACCTTGGTCTTGAACCTGCGTTCTGCACACACTTAGATAAGAAACAAGTTATATCTGTTCTTAGACTCAACCCCTTGCCTAAAACAAGTTAGAGAATGACCATTTCTTGATATTTGGTCAAGGGGTGAGCCTTATTAAATAGGCAATAAACAGAATGGAGACAATGCGATGCATGCGATGCACATGATGGTATTTTTGAGATTTTTGTGAATACTCAGATTTTTTTGTGAGATTTTGAAAATATCTGATGTTTTGATGATTTTGGAATGATGATTTTTTTGGATTTTGAAATATATGATTTTTTGGATTTTGAAATATATGATTGTTTTGGATTTTGAAATATATGATTTTTTTGGATTTTGAAATATATGATTCTTTTTTTGGATTTTGAAATATATGATTTTTTTAGATTTTGAAATATATGATTTTTTTAGATTTTGAAATATATGATTTTTTGGATTTTGAAATATATGATTTTTTTGGATTTTAAAATACCAGTGCCTCCCTAGAAACGTGGGTCCTCCTTATTCCATTGAGAGTTCCCAAGGTTGGCGTGCAATAGAGGTGATAACCACTGGCCAGGGCCTAACTCACGTGACGGTGGTTCTACCAAGGCCATACCCAGGGTATTTGTCTTAGTCCTGAAAAGAAAAATAGAATGCGGGGGTAAGCTTAGGCCAGATATAGAAGTGTTCAGGGCTTGAGCTCCTCTCCAGGCAACCCATTCAGAGACTTGGTCTGTTGTGCCGGGGCTTTGTGTCCGTCATCGAACCTTTGTCCAATCTAGGCACGCATACGACCGGGGTCATGCGTCTCGCGGGGAAACTGTACTGCCACTCTTGCCATGCCTAGCCTTTTATTTTTCTTGGAGCTTTGGGACTTATAATTGATAGACTTTTGAGATAAACCTTTACTTTTGTCATGATGAATGCTCCTTTTCTTTGCCTTTTTTCTTTTCTCTTGTGGCATCAGGTCATAACGAACTTTCCCTGTTTGAGACCTCCTCTCGTCAGGGTACCTAGATTGGTCATCGCCTCCTTATTCACCTCTTGCCCCTAGATTCAGCCGAAGAAAGAAACGGACAGGGACTTTGACTTTCCCCCAAGCATGGCCAAGGAGAAACAGTGTCTACAAAGTGGAAAACCCAACCAGGGACATCGTATAATGTGTGATTGCCGCACTCAGGGTCCTCTTTCACGTCAAAAGGGAAAGAACACCTCGCTACCGGGGTGGCACTAGTTTAGACTCTAAGGAAAGAAACGCTTAAGATACAACCCATTCCAAGCGTGAGTGAGCTCCTCTCCTTCTGCGTTCACTAAACGATAAGCATTCCCTAGATAAGCCTCTTTTACAACAAACGGCCCTTCCCAGTTAGGTTGTAATTTTGACCGAGAACCTGCAGACCGTATGAATTTGCATTTCAAAACCATATCATCTTTTTAAAATTTGCGCTCAATTACCTTTTTTTGAAAATAACGCGAAACTCTCTTTTGATAAACGGATACGTGATCGGCCGCATTCATTCTCTTCTCGTCTAAGAGTTCCAGTTGGACGAGCAACGCCTCTCGACGTTCATCAAGATTAAGTTCCTTATCGAGCTGTACCCTTAGGGAAGGGATCAGGATCTCATATGGGAGCACCGCTTCCATCCCGTAAGTGAGAGAATAGGGGGTTTGCCCCGTAGGAGTGCGGATGGAGGTGCGGTAAGCCCATAGAGCCTCCACTAATCGTTCTGGCCAATCAGAAAATTTGTGAGATTCGCATGTTTTCTTTATGAATTTGAGAAGGGTTTTGTTAGTCGATTCGGCTTGGCCGTTGCCTTGTGGGTAATATGGAGATGAATGATGCAATGCAATATTGAACTTCTTACATAGGTCCTTGAGCTCTTGAGAAACGAACTGGGGTCCATTGTCGGTGACAATATTGCTTGGCACTCCGAACCACGAGATGATGTTCTTCATGATGAAGCGGCACACCATGGTAGCTTTAATCTCCGTGTACGCTTCGGCTTCAGCCCACTTGGTGAAGTACTCAGTGACGGTAAGGATGAAGGATTTTTGCTTGATCTGAGAATTGGGATCACCGAGCGGGCCGACAACGTCAAAATCCCACATAGAGAATGGCCAAGGAGCAGAAAGAGGATGAAGAGATGAAGCTGGAGCGTGAATCTTATCAGCGTGGAGTTGGCATTTAAGACACCTCCGGACATAGAGGGACCAATCTTCCTCTAGAGTGGGCCAGTAGTAGCCCTGCCTAAGGATTTTCTTTGCTAGAGCCTGGCCATTAACATGACCTCCACACTCACTAGAATGGGCTGCTTCGGCCACTTTCCAAGCCTCATCGTCGTCTAAGCATCTCACGAGCATCCCATTAGTAGCGCGCCTGTATAGTTCACCTGCGATGATAGTATACCTTGAGGCGGATCTTCTTATTGACTTACGCTGCTCAGCGCTTGCCCCTTCTGGGAATGATCCATCCTTGCAATACAGCTCAATTTCATGATACCAGGGCAATTCTTCCTCCTCCAAGATCTCTTCTAGCTCTGTCAAAGATACTTCCTTAAGATCTTCCTTATCAGCCCTCGCCTCTACAGTTTTCCTAAGGTTGGCATACCAAGGATCTTGAAGAGAAGGTGAGTCCAATCTCTGGATGACGATAGTCTCAGTACTCTGACTGAGATAGAAAGATAGAGAGGAAGCGAGGGATGCTAAAGCATCGGCTAGAATGTTCTGAGACTGGGGAGTATGGATATAGATGAGCTTGCAGAATTGCCTCGCTAGGAGCGTGACCAGATCTTGATATGGCTTGAGCTTAGGGTCACGAGTACGGTAAGTGGATAGAACCTGCCACAAGACGAGCTGAGAGTCCCTTATGATATTCAAGTAACGCACACCTAAAAGATAGGCATGCTTCAATTTGGCTAGGAGAGCTTCATACTCGGCGATGTTATTGGTAGCAGGAAATCGGAGTTGATAAGCAAAGGGAATCGTCACTCCTTCTGGAGCGAGCAGAATAGTGCCTATCCCTCGGCCCTGAGAATTAAGTGCACCGTCGAAGTGTAGAGACCAGAAGGGATGATGAGTAAGGACAGAGAGATGCTCATCAAGGAAATCATCCTGAATAGAATCAAAGTGAGGGATGGGAAGATGGGCAAGATGCTCAGCGATGGCGTATCCTTTGACCACCTTCTGAACGACGAAGGTGATATCGAACTGAGAGAGGAAGCTCTGCCAGCGAGCCAACCTACTAGAAAGGACGGGTTTTTCTAAGAGATAACGGATCGGGTCCATTCTAGAGATCAACATAACTGGGTGGGATGGGAAATAGTGTTTAAGCTTCTGAGCTACCCACACTAAGGCAGCACAAGTCTTCTCCATAGTGGTGTATCTGGACTCAGCCGTGTTAAACAACCTGGAGAGGTAATAAGCTGCCTGCTCTTTTCCTTCATTGTCCACTTATGCTAAAACCGCACCTAGGGAGTCCTCAATGACCGAGATGTATAGGATAAGGGGTTTCCCAGGGACAGGAGGCTGTAAAACCGGGGGATTGGATAGATAGGCTTTCAAGTCCTCATAGGCCTTTTGACAATCTTGATTCCATTCAAATCGACCCCCGCCTTTAGTAATTCATAAAACGGGCGGCACCTCTGAGAATGTTGGGATATGAATCTTCTAATGAATTGTAATCTACCAATCAGTCCTCGAAGTTTCGTGATATTCTTTGGCAGAGGCATGTCCATGACGGCCTTTGCTTTATTAGGATCAATCTGGATCCCCCGTTTGCTAACTATAAAGCCTAGTAGCCTCCTTGAAGAGACTCCGAAAACACACTTCTTCGGATTCATTTTCAGCTTGTACTCCCTAGCTCTTTGCATCACCTTAGCCAGAATAGTGGGGTGTTCTTCTTTGGTTCTCGACTTCACCAAGATGTCATCCACGTAGGCTTCCATATAGATATGCATCATGTCGTGGAATATGGCCATCATCACCCTTTGGTAGGTGGCACCTGCATTCTTCAGACCGAACGGCATAACCACATAGCAATACGTGCCCCAGGGCGTGGTGAAGGATATTTTCTCTTGATCTTCCAGAGCGAGACGGATCTGATTGTATCCTGAATAACCATCCATGAATGATAAAGCTTCATACCCGGCGGTATTATCCACCAAGACATCTACGTAAGGCAGCGGGAAATCATGCCTTATTAAGATCCCTGAAATCGATGCAAATGCGCACTTTTCCATCTTTCTTGATGACAGGGACTATATTCGCCACCCACTTGGGATATAGAACTACCCTAATGAACCTGGCCTTATATAACTTATCGACTTCTTCTTTGATCCTTAAGACCATGTGGGGGTGAAATCTTCTCGACCTTTATTTTACGGACGTTGCCCCTGGTTTAAGTACGAGTCGGTGTTCCACCAATGAGGGGTCAAGACCCGGCATGTCCTCATAAGACCAGGCGAAAGAATCACTATATTCCCTTAGAACCTTGGTTAGATCTTCTTCTACTTGCGGAGGGAGATTAGCGGCAATAATAATGGGCCTTGGGTCTTCTTTAGTTCCCAAATTTATTTCCTTTGTAGGTTCATCCACTGCCGACGATGGCTCGTCAAATCTCTTTAATCCTTGCACATACAGATCGACAGTGTCATCTATGTTGTTGTCCTCATCATCGATTGGGTCCTTTTCATCCAGGACTTCGTACACACCTAGTCCGTCATCGCTCCACACCCCAGCTACTTCCTCATCGTCTTCTATCATAATTGCCGTAGCGACAAACTCCGGGCACTTCAAAAGAGTATGACATCGCTGAGCTAGATCCAGCAAGAACCTATCAGGGATGGATTTGGAATGAGGCGCAAGCGAGCGCGGCTCAGGCTCGGAAGGATTGGACGACCTAGAACAGGACCCTACTTCTCTAGACCTAACTGACTCTACCTCTCTAGACTCGATGGACCGTACGCCTAACCTAGGAGAAAGGAAGGAATCGGGGACTCGTGCCCCTGGGAGGATGATGGAGACAAGGTAGGGTAATCTTCCACTGAAATCTCTGTTTCAAATTTGACGTTTTTTTTTTGGAGATCAATGGAGATCATGTAGTAGGAAGGAGGAGATGGTGGCGGGGAAAGTTGGAGAGGAAAGAGAGACGGAACAAGACGTCAAAGAAGGGATCAAATGAGGAGAACCACATGTCTGAAAGATTGGAGGAGGGGGTCCACAGAGTGCAGAGACCAATGGGCGGGCATTGCCCGCGTGCACAGGGTATGATCAACACCTCGGTTGGCAGCTCTGTGAAATACGGATCAATCATGATCGGAGGTGATCGAGGTATAGATTCCAGCTGCTAGAAGAGAGACATAAGATGGGAGGGAGACCAAGAAAAGACAATGGGCGAGCTCCCATTCTCCTGTGGGCGGTTAGCTGGCTTCGGCTTCCACTGAACAAGCCGTACCTCCTGATTCTCCTTCTGACCATAACCATCTGGCTCGCTGAACATTCTGGCAAACGACTGACTGAAATCTAGCATATCATCAACAGACCCTTTTGGTAGCAGAGGCGGACTGGCAACTGTGCAGGCTGTATCTTTCTTTTCTAACTGTGCTGATGGTGTATTTAATGTGCCTGGCTGGAGGGGCCCTTTTACAAAGTGCTGATGGTAATCCCAGGTAAGTGGCCCTGAGTCGCCCAAAATTGATAGCGCAGACTCTCGATAACCGAGACCTCTCCTGCCCATTTTTCTTCCCTTGGGCACTGGCTTGGTCCGCCCTTGTAACTATGCACCGGGGCCTCTCCTTGGTTGATAACCCAGCTTCAATATAATATCCCAGCCCTTGGAATATCGGATCTGGGGTTTTACTTTGATGTTGACGAGTGTAGCGGCGGGCTTGCATGGTGCGTAAGCCCAAGGGAAATTCAGATCTAGCACAGAAATAATGGGCCGGCTGCTGGGCCATAAGGTGGGCAAAATCTCCTCTGAAATAGCTTTAACAGACTGGACCGTGGATAAACTTTTGACTTTAACCACCCTCCCTTGAAAAGGAAACTTGAGACATTGATGCGCGGTGGAGGGTACGGCGCTGAGAGTATCGATCCACGGATGACCCAAGATAGCCTTAAATAGGGTCAATGTCCAGCACATAAAATTCAATGGGCATAGTGAGAGGCCTAAGCTCAGCTTGAATAGTAACAACCCCGTGACATGCTCTCCGGGAATTATCATATGCAGCTATAGTTGTAGGGGTCGGCCGTAGAAGTTCTTCTGATAAGTTGCAGGCCCTGATAGTGCTGAGTGGACATACAATGATAGATGCCCCTGTATCAGCCAGCGCCGCATCAATACTGACTTTGTTCCAGATTATTATGATGCAAAGCGGCATCTGCCGGGCTTCTGGAGGTGCTAGCTCTGTTTCTGAGAATGTAATCAGTGGTCCTTTAGAAATTGTTGCCAAAGCTGTAGGTAGACTATCGGCTGCCACATCTTCACTAACTATCACCTTTTGAAGAAAATTCCTGAGAGTATCTTGGTGAAGGGTAGATCTTTTTATAAGCTCCAGCACATATATCTTGGCGGGTACCCTGTCAAGGTGATGTAACAGGTCATATTGGGTACCCGACAATGGCTCGATCTCTTCCTGCTGATCGGCAACCGGTTGAGAAGACTGGGGATTGGAAGTGGAAGCATAATTGCGATGGAACAAACGCCCTCTCCGTAGGGCAAGGTTTTGTGCCGACGCGGCATCGACAGACGGTATAATGGGCCCTGTGGAGTGGATAAGTGGAGTAGAAGGTGCGGGAGAGATGATAGGGTGGGAGGTGGCATTGGTGGAGGTAACAAGTTGCGGTGGAAGGATAATAGGTGAGGGATTGGCGGTAGGCGGGGTAGTGATGATGGGTGCTGGTACGGGTGGAGGGAAAGCTAGCGGAGGCACAGTGATGGGCGAAGGGTTAGATGGAGGGGTAGCGGTGATAGCGGTGGGGATAAGGAGTAACGGGTTTGATGGAAGCGTAGGTGAGAGTGCTGGTGATAGAGTATGGGTAAAAGATGGAAGGGTAAGTGGTGTAGTGGGTAGCGGAGGGGCCTGATGTGCGAGTGTAAGGGCGGTGGGAGTGGAAAGATTGCGGTATTGGTGGTGGAAGGCCATGACTTGTGGAGTGGAACCGTCATCGTCAAAGGACCACCCGACATTGGGGGCCGGGGGTTGGACAAGATTAACCTGAGCCGGTGCCGGCGGCTGAGGCTGTGGAGCGGGAGGATGGTTCGGCATTGGGTTCTGGTGGATCCCCAAATCTTGGACCGGTTGTTGTTGCTGTTGCGGCTGTTGCTGCGGCTGCGGTGCCTGTTGTTGCTGCACTTGCTGCCTCGGTGCTTGCCTTCTTTTTTCTTTAATTTTTGTAATGGCCCTATGCATTTCGGCCCAATCAATCCTGTGCCCTTCGTGCAGATCGTAGGCCAAGTCCCAGAACTAAAAACACCCTTCAATTGTATGCCCCGGCTGCCTGTGAAACATGCAGTACTTCGTTTGATCAATGGCTGGGTTCCAGACTGGGCGTTCCGGAGGAAGTTGGATTGCACTAACTGACATGAGAGCCAAGAATATGTCCGTGAGGGACTCGGGCAAAGGGGGATACTGGGCTCTCTTGGGTCCCGGGCGCTTGTTGTTGTTGTTATAGCCGTTAGGTGGAGGGACATTATGGTATTGCGGAGGCTCTGGAGGTTGTTGCGGAGTGGCAAATGTGTTTTGTGGAGCGACAAAGGTAGGCGGAGGGTTTTGTGGAATGGGTTGAAATTTTTGTGGAGTGGGATTTAGAGGAGTGCGGGGGTTTTGTGGAAAGCGTAATGGTGTGGCTTGGAAGGGGAAGGTAACGGCTTGTACTTGCTCATTGGTCTGGACCCCCTCGGTGACAAGCCCTTGAGGTTTCTTGTGATATTTGGGCTTTTGGTTCTCAAAGAGCGAGTGGATGGGGGAGTCTTTGAATTGGGTTTGAATAAACCACGCCCGGCTGTACAGTTGGTGCATGTTGGCTATGTCGTTCATGGCAAGAATGTTACGGAAGGTCGGAGTGGCATTGAAAATTAGTAGCTTGACCTTCTCTTCCTCCGGAATGTGGCCTGGCACCCTGGCGGCCATCTGCCTCCATCTGTCGGTGTAAGTTACAAACTCCTCATCGGGCTTCATCTTCTCGGCCACCAAATCTGTGAAGGAGTATTCTGGGCCAACTCTATCTTGAAACCGCTGAATGAACTTATCTTTCACCACCTTGAAGCTCTCGGCATCCTCTAGTGGCAGAGAGTAGAACCATTCAAGCGCGACCCCATCTAACGATCGGCGGAATAGATACGCCATAAGGCGATCATCATACTGAAATTGGGCCGATTCATATAAGAAATCCCTCACATGGATGAAGGGATTGCCGTTTCCGTCGTACTTGCGGTAATTGGGGAGCTCGGATTGTAGAGGGAATCAGATATTTTAAAAGCTCAAGACTGGAATGTCTGCCAAGGATTGGGGGCCAACCCGCTTCTGGAGGAAGTCAAGCTATTATTGCATGGCGGCCCATTTATCGAGTAATTTCTGCTCCTTGGATGGAGTAGGGATAGTGAAAGATGGAATTTGAGGAGCAGAGGGGTAAGCAGGTGGAGGGGGCAGCCCATAGAAAAGATATTGGGCCGAAGGAAGACCCATATTGGTGTGGACTTGGGCTGCCCCTTGATTATGGCGCATGAAATCATTTGGATCGACAAGAACCTGTGGCATAGATGGGCCGGACATGTGATGATCCGACATAGAAGAAGGAGGGACAATGGTCTTTCCCCTATCCAAAAATTGCTGAGCCGAACCAGAAGACTGGCCCATCTCCAGATTAGAGAATCTGAGGGTCCTAGGTTGGACCGGAGTAAGGTCAATGGGAACGGGCTGGACGGCGGACCCATCGGCCCTAGGCTGAGCAATGGAAGGATTGGTCTGACCTTGCATAATCGGGGAGGGTGGGGTGTTGGACCCCTGCATGGCCTGATAAACCGCCTGAAGTTGGGCCGGGTCTAATTGGGCCATCATTTGAAGAATAGAATTAGCGGAAGGAGGAAGAAGAGCTTGAGTGGATTGGGCGCCCTCCATAGGGATGGAGGACGAAGGAGGGATGGGCCCCTCTCTGGGTTGGAATGAGATAACCCTAGATGGATCCTCTAGAAGCCCTTCAGGGAGAGACTCCTCTTGGGAAGGGGGAAGATCGAAAGAAGCCATGGTGGATTCAAAGAGTGGATTGAAGTAGGATGTGGAAGGGGAATCGCCCCTAGGTGATGAAGCTTCTAGAGGATGGAAGCAACTCCACATGCAACGAAAGACCTTAGAACAATGCAAACAACACACAACAAACACACAATGAGTGACTAAACTTAGATGATTTTACCAAAGATGTAAGTGAAAAAGAGATAACAACACTCAAGGTCAACCAAGTTATTTAGATGATGCGACAAGATTTTTATAGTTTTCTCCTTCATAACCTTAATGATGTGATCAAAATGGTGCTCTCAACAGTATGTTCTTAATAGGAAAAGGATGTATGGCTTGGTTGACTCTAAGGGTAATTACACCTTCACTTATGCAATCCTAGACACGTGGTGGGAAGTGGTACAACCGGTCCGGCGTCCGTGTGGGAATCCACGGCTCGCAAAGACTTACGGAGGTCCCTGATGTGATTTCCTAGTCGGCTCCAAGGAATATGGAGACAAGAGGTCCTCACACCAAGGTAGAAGAATGCAATCTAAAGTATGAATATATGAATGGCCCTATGTGCACCGGAGTGCATGCAAATTCTAGCCAAAAATCTAGCAATCAAATATGTACACACTGATATGAATATGTGAACCAACCAAGGAGGAGACCAAATAGCACCCAAGCATGAAAATCACAGTAAAAAATGTGGAAATAAACTGAACCTCGGGATGTGTACCTGTCCGGAGTAGGTGACGGTCTAGAATACCCGCGCTAGAATAATGTGACGGTCCAAGACTGGACCGTTAGATATAACGTAACGTGTGAAGAGGCGACCGTCAGAGTAGCCAGGGAACCAGAAACGGCAGAGAAATAAAGGGAAAATTCGGGGAAAACCAGAGCAACTTAGGGCAGACAAAGGACAGCAGATTTTTAACAGAGATTCAAAGCACGATTGGCACTAGATGTCCCACCGTGATCGCCAAAAAATTCTGTTGGTTATAATGTGTCCCTTCTTTTGCAAGATGGGCTATGATGCCAACTATGATGAAGATATGAACCAATAATGAAATCAATCAACCTATGAACATGTGCAACATGAACCTAGGCAATCAACATATACTCTAGCATGGGCATGCTATCTCAATCAAGGATAAGCTAAGCAAATAAAGAAAAACACACGCCGGGGCATGGAATAAGGAGTAAAAGAAAACACACCGTATAGGTGGAACAAGCAAAATAAGAGAAGATATGAAGAAAAGAGAGCTACTGCCCAAACTAAGAAAAGATGTGATCGCCACTAAGGTAAAAACAAACCGAAGACCTGATAAATACCTTAGAATAGGAGAATGATGCACCCGCCCACGGGAGAGAGAAAGCAACCAGAAAAATTGCAGCTCTGTCAGATGTAACGGCTGAAGACTGATGCGTCACAGAACTGTGACGGCCTCCCGATAGACCGCTACGTGACTATAACGCGTCTGCACTAGACCGTCAGAGATTCTGCAGAATAATAATTGGGAATCTTTGATCTCCAAGCTTTCCAGCCGGCCAGGAAGCTTGGGCCTCGTGCTAGGAGCTCTGTAAACCTGCAAAAGAGTGTTGATCACAAGAAAAACAACCCCGAATTAGCCCTTGGACAATTTAGTATCAATAAACCAAAGAAACTTAAGGACATGCAAAAGGAAAGGGAAATACTGGGGAGGTTAGTTTTTTTTTAACCCCTCTGGGGCGTTTTAAAGATGGGAGGGAGGTTTAAATGGATGCATAAGATGCAAGAATGTGGTAGAGGAAGAGGGACAATGCTATGATGCTTAGAAGAGGGGAAAGAGACACTAAGATGAAAAATTTACTGAACTAAACCCTTAAAATTAATACTCCATGGACTTTGGAAGCAGATGGACGTGGGAAGCAGCTCTCCTTGGTTGGTTTCAACTCCAGGATGCGGCAGCACTTCGACGCGAACTCTAGATGTCTCCCCCTCAAGCCATGAAGTCAAGGGTTCTATTTATAGACCCTCAAACTCTCCGGTCGAGTAGAGGATAATCCAGCTAGAAAGTAGGATGTTTCTTAGCAATCTCTTGAAGATAATACTTCCAAGAGTCCATAGAAATAAACAGAAGGTTCTGAGGATCAGATTTGGAAGAGAAATCAAGGAATCAAACTCTTAATTCGACTACGGAGTAGCAGAGAAAGAGCAGTTTTGCCAGAACTCTCTGTTTAATGTAACGGATGCATGATAGACCACCACAGGGATGTAACGCCCCAGGGATGGACCGTCACAAAACCTTATCCATGAACAGATAAGATGAACGGGTGAAGTTTTCGAACACAGGACTCTAGATGAATGTAACGGTCAAGGATGGACGCGTCACAATGAATGTAATGGCCGCACGATAAACCGTTACACTCAATGGATAGGATACGAGATAAGCTTGAAAGAAGACTCCGACTTAAGGACTCTGGCATGATGTAACGGACCAAGGTTGATGCGTTAGAGGATTGCAACACCCCATCAAAGGACCGTTAGAGACAATGGAGTGCAAAATGAAATGAAAGTTTGCTAAGCTCCGTCCAGCGAAAAGAGGTAAGGAATCAGACCCAACCAAGGAGACATGACCCATGAAATAGATCTCAAATTGACCAAGATATCCCCATAAGGGTGAATAACTCGGAGCATCATTTAAAATGAATAAGGAGATGACCCAACTTATTGGTCACAAAACGGGTGTCAACAACCATATGCTTAATAGTTTTCTTCTTCTTCCTCAAGCATCAGTTCACTCTTTACAACATCAGTTTTCATGTCCAATTTCTCCTATTAGCAAACATTTACCAATAATATCTCTAGTTAGCAGTTGGATGACTTTGACATTCATATGGAGGGTATAAACATTATTGTTGCTTCACTGATTGCATTTACCAAGGATGCTAAGCCCATGTTGTCTTTGCAGTAGAAAATGTTTATTGTGATTATAAATCACTTATTAATGATTGAATCCACTTAAAACTGCCAATATTACATTTCATAATCAATCAATAGTCGGTAAACTACCTCTATCATTTCCTATTCTTTGCTATTTCTGGTTTGAACTTTGAAATACTTAGGTTATGATTATTTTAATTTTGGTTTATATCAAAGTATTTTTCTGAGAAACCTACACATGTAGTACCATTTACTACATGCACTTTTGATGTTCCAGATCCACATTTGACAATATTTGCTTGTTGACGGATGGTCTTCCCGGATCTCTTGTGATAGCACTTGTTTTAGGAACCATGAAGTTAGTCATTTTCTAGTTGCAAGTTAGTCATTTTCTAGTTTCTCGTTAGTCATTTTCTAGTTTCTCGAAAATGCCATGCAATGATTGTAAATCTGACTGCAACCTGCAATTTCACTAATCGGTGGATTGGCACGCTTCAGGCAGGTGATAGCAAGGTATCTGCGAGAGTTGTTTTTGATGAGATGCCATAGGTATTCTATCTGCTGGTGATTTATTGTCCTAAATTGTCATTTATAAGTATGGAGGCTTATTTGCAAACAAGATGTATGTTGACCAGGTCTCACAGAAGGTGGAGTTTGAAATTGCTTCTCCTAAAGTTATTATTGATGTTAATAAGTTGCATGGTATTCAGTGTCATCGACCAAAAAAATTAGTCTTGCTCAACATGAAAAAATCAGTGTCATCGACTGAATTAGCAAGTTTTCTATTTTGCTAAACATGATTTAAACTCAATTACTTTTCTTTGATGCAAGATTTTTGAAACTCAATCCTTTGGTATTTCTGCTGACAAAGACTTACAAATGATAGTGCAGGGAATTATGTGACAAACCTTGTGGTCTTGTGGCCCCTTTGGGAGCTGATGGATGTGCATATTTCCCATTTGAAGATCTATGTGACAAACCTTTGGGAGCTATTGATTATCTTGGGTTATTTAGTAAGTGATTTCTAATGCCTATAGCTTTGGGACATATATGTTATCATATGGAAGTTCTTCGTTTGTAGGATGAGTAAACACATTATTTTCTTTGAAGAAGGCAGTTCTTTGTTTGCCAGAGGTGCTGTGTGATTAGTTTTGTATCTTTTTGTTGTTTTCTTGTATTTTTTGACTTTGCTGACTTTGTTGACTTTGCTTTGCTCTGTCAGAGTCACAAATTGGGATGATCTGAAAATATGATACCTTGGAGGTGTTTCAGAAATAATGTCTTGCTTTTAAAAGATACACATATTCTTGTTCAGTGATCAAGTGCCAGAAAGATTTAATGGGCATTTTCTCTATATATGCATTTAGGAATTACTCCTTCAGTGTATCTAAGGGCAGCCCTAGTAATAGGAAAAATAGAATCTAACTACATTAAAGTATGAAATCACAAGTAGGTGAGTATGAGGAAACATACTGCTTGCTTGTGTTTAGTTTTACCTTAATCAACGGTGGTCTGAGGGCATGGAACATTGAAGCCACTTGAGGAATACATTTTTATTTGTTTCTAGATCGACATAACTTGTATACTAGTACTAAAATGTGTGGCACATTCTTTTCATGGACCAGTGCATGGATATGCACCAAAGAAACACAATAAATTTCATACAATATAAAGAAAAGAAATTATAATCTTACTATACAAAAGAATGTAGTAATGTAGTCAGAAAAGAAATTGTAGAAAATATGCATGGTTTTGTATCAAAAGTTGTAATGTAGTCAGTTATTGAACCATGTAGATATAACCTGATAGTATGAAGCGTATCCCTACTCCCTACAGTAGCACAGTTCTCTTGTAATTGTTTCTTTCAAGATTATGCATATTTTATGGTATTCTAGTTAAAATCTCATTTGGCATGTTTTGTGCACTCTAGTTCTTCTGGTCTTTGAAAAATTCCAAATGCCTACTTCACAATTTGATTTTAAATTAATAGCTCTATTATTCATGTTAAGGACATGATAATTTTAATTTTGATTTTGAAGGATGCTCCTTTGTTAGTAGCTTCCTTTGTCTTGCTGACTTTGTTGGCTTCCGCTTGTACATATAGTTCTTTAAAGTGCATCAATCGCCATGTAGATTTCTTCATCATATGTAGATGCTATCAATTAATTTGTAGCCGAGGCCTGGGGAGTGTGTAGAATCATATGTCCAAGACATAGTTCAGTTAGACCTGGGTTGTGTCTGCACCTGTTCACATTGTAAAGATAAAGATGTTGTCACAATACTCATTGGTGTGTCTCATGAAATGTTACTGTAACAATAGTTAACATAGGTTGATCTCCATATGCTTTCTGTCCAATATGTGGATGGTTCAGATCGGTTCAGATAATTCTTACGGTGGATATATCTCATTATCAACATACCCATTACATTTACCACTTTTGCTTTCCAGATTCTGTTGGCCAATGAAAATTTTGATATAGCACTAAATCTCTTTGATCAGTCAATATCTGAAGGAATTGAATCCGATGTTCTGCTATAACACTGTTCTTTTGGAAGCAGATAATAAGGTATTCCTCATATCTTTTACTTTTCAAGTTTTCTCTCAATATATCCTTTCTCCTATGATTGATCCGTAAGTGTAAGTGCTAATGGATTTTTTTTTTGGTCAGGGGTGTGGGGATGGGGTTCTATCCATGAAATATTGTCAGAAGTTTGATAATTTTTTTGTTAGTTGAACCTTAGTTTTTAAGAAATGAAGGATTGTAATTTGGTGTGAATAGATTGTAAATGTATGTTTCTCAATTATCTTCAGTGAATGGATTGTTAATAGGTGTGAATGAGAATTGTATGGATCAACATGGTTGTGAGTGATATAATCCATGAATGTGAAGATATGAATGGATGCACTATTATAGGTGATGAGAGAACATATATTAATAGGATTTTTTTAAAAAAAAGATAACCTATTCCTATGTTTTTTATTAACCGACGTTAAACCATTTTCCTACGTTTTTTAAAAAGTGATGTTAATCTTTATTCATATGTTTCTTTTCCTATGTGGTAAAAGGTAATACTTACGTTTTCAGAAATGTAGGTATATCCTTTTATATACGTGTTTGTGGTGACCTTTACGTACGCTTCTGGTGGACTGTTCCTACGCTTTGGAAGCATAGGTATAGGTCGATCTATACCTATGTTTCATAGAAACGTAGGTATAACCTATAGTCACGTGAGCAAGTGCCACGCTTTGAAAGCGTGGCAAGCAAATGTAGGTAAAGGATTAACCTATGTTTTTTGGACCTATACCTACATTTTAAAAATATAGGTAAATGCCAGTTTTCCTGTTGTGATATTGCCAAAACACAGAACACGTCTCGCACGGACTTCATGGCACAGAAGAGGCCAACCAATCCGAACGCACAATGCAAGACGTTAGAACTTAGCAAAACGTGATTCTCTCCGACCAAGGAGAAACCAGCATACCTCCTACGAAGCGGGAGGTCTCCACGCTTGACTTGACCTTGGATCTCATGCACGCTAGGGACCTTGCCTTCCAGCACAGGGAAAGACCATTACTACCATCAGGTCAGCTCCTCTAACAACACTCACCAAGTGTCCCGTCGGACCACATTCACAGCATCTCCCGGTGCACCATCATTGTAGTTCCCGAACTACAACTCACCATGCCTCGAGCGCTGGCTCTACTGATCGCCAGCCACACTCTGCCACAGCGGTAGAGCTAGCCGCTGCCACAGGCTCCCTACCTGTGCCGGTCTCTGATCCTGGAACCATTAACACACCAAAACGGCTACCGAGGAGCGAAGAAACCATAAAAAAATGCCAGGCTCGAAGGCTGCTACAGCTCTAATCACCAGACATTATTCCCTCAAATCTATCCTTGCTGACACGAGTCCATTCTCAATTCCCAGGTCCTTAAAATATCCATCTTCTGAGCTGCCTCCGTGTGGACCACCATGCCAAGAGCTACAGCGCGAACCATGGTTGGCACCTGCCAACACTTATCATCAGATCCTGAATCTACCGCGGAACCTTCACATCTCATCTGTCGCCTCACATGGCGCATCCAAGGCAATGCATAATGGCTCCCAATTCCATAATCTGGGCCACGAACCAAGCCACCGCCACACAATCTCGAACCAAATCCAGGACTAACACAGCTCATTCATACACAGAAGCGTAGGACCAAGAACTCACTAGGACAGCTCTGCCCAATCCTGCCTCGAAATCTATAAAAATTATGAGGACTGGCGTGTCATCTCTGACGCCACGGAGCATGACAAGAACATTGGGCTCGGCAATTAGCAGCTCACTAGGAAGATCCTCCGCTCGCCTGAGCACATTTCTCAATCAGAGTGTCCATTCTGCCACCTCAAACCATGACCTTAACACCTCAGGGACTGGCTAAACATCAAGCTGGGGTGGCCAAAATAATAATAACTCCCTTAGAGCACACTCATGGCAACCTAACCACGAGCAATCCTCACCAGCCACCTAGCCTCATCGCATAACCCTCGAATGTTGCACCGCAGACTCACACCTGCCAACAACACTCTGCCTAACGCAACATAATCGGGGCCACCACCTCTGGGTGAAAAAAATCTTTATCTTACTCTCTAGGCCCCACACCGGCACTCCAACGATAACCGAAACAGCCTTCACAGCACTAACGCTGCGCACTCTAACTCTCATGCGGGAAACAAAGCGATAAATAAACACGAACCCTATGCCAGTTGCTGACTGTACTGGACCTTATGGACTCTGATCACTGCAATTATCTCAAATCTCCATGTGCGTCCACAATCATTGCTCTGATACCACCTGTGAAGACCCAAGATCCTGATACCGGGAAATACCCGATACCATTCGAATTCCTGGCACGCCACCCACAAGCCGGAGGGCTCGGAAGGGTTATTAGGAGTGTAGAGGTACATTAAAATTTAAAATAATACATGCAACAATTATAGAATTAGAAATTTAAATAACAAAAAATAAAATTACCTTTTCAATTTAATAATCTAACTACAGAGTCCAGTCCAACAAAGTACATTCTACAGGAAAAAGAAATGTACTCTAACGTCGAGTGCACCCCCGACTCTGGTGAGCTGGCAACTATGAACCTACGCGCTGCACCTCCGAACCTTGAGGAGGAACCGCTACACTTGAAAAGACAGGGGTGAGCCTCATGTTATTGGCTCGGTATGGGTCCCGCGGAACCCTACCACAAAATAATGGTGGTAATAATAACACTAGCGAGAACAGCAACAACAGAAGCAACAGCCATAGTAGGAACAACAGCAATAACACTAACGGTGGAAGGAACATCAGTAACGAGAACGGTAAACACGGTAGCCGATGCAACCTCGGCTTGACAAGCTACTCCTATGGCAACGAGAAGCACACCCCGATCTCATAGTCGGAAGACCATCGAACTAACGGTAAACCCTGGCTACACCACCAAGAGGAACACCACGATAACTCTGTCGTGAAGGCCCATCCTCACATACGAAGGTCCAACCCAAGACCACATAGTCTGGGGGTACCATGATGACCTTGTTGCATCCCTATGGTTTTGATGATGTCTCTCACTATAAATCAATCTTCTATCTCTAGATTAATGCTGTTCCATTGTTTCATCTATCTACACTGTTTGGTTAATATCAACAGCAGTGGGTCGACTCATCAGCAAGGGTGGGTCGACGCATCAGAGCATTGATAGTTGGGCACAAAGTCTATACACCAGCTTGATCCATTTAGTCTGTACATTGGCATATCTTCTTCAAGTCTGTACATCGGGCACCTTCTAACTGAAGTCTACACATTGATCCTAATACTCTATAAGTCTGTACACTGCCCGACCAGTCAAGTCTGCACATTGCCAAAGTTAGTTCAGCTCAACCCTATACATCCTTCCAAGCTTCAACTCTATACATTGGATTGTCAAACTTCATGTCTATACACTGGCTGCTGCATTGTCTTGAAGTCTACACATCTGATAGTGTAAGTCTATACATCGTTCAGAGTCTTGTTTGCAAAGTCTGAACATTGCTTAGGACATAGCTTCAGCAAAGTCTATACATTCGGTTCCTTGGGCAAAGTCTATACATCGCTTAGTCTGCGCATTGCCTTCAGCCCAAGTGCTTAAAGCCAAGTCTATACAACGCCAACCCAACACATTGAACAGCTCTCCAAGTATATACACTAGACTTCATTTTCTCTAAGTCTATACACTGGTCTGTGATTCACCAACTCTGTACATTCGATATCTTTTCCTACGCATTGGCCAAGTCCATACTCTCAACATTTCCCTACGCTTTCCTGGCCAAGTCTGTACATCACTAAGTGTGTACATTGCATGCTGCTCAAACGTTCAATGTTTTCAAAGTCTGTACAGCGTCCGTCTCAGCCAGCGTCTCACGCTGTGTCTTAGGCAAGTCTGTACATCGGCCTCAGTCGTTCAAGTCTATACATTGAACTGCTCTTCAAAGTCTGTACAGCGTCCGTCTCAGCCAGCGTCTCACGCTGTGTCTTAGGCAAGTCTGTACATCGGCCTCAGTCGTTCAAGTCTATACATTGAACTGATCTTCAAAGTCTGTACAGCGTCCGTCTTACCCAGCGTCTCATGCTGCGTCTTAGGCAAGTCTGTACATCGGCCTCATTCGTTCAAGTCTATACATTGAACTGCGTCTTAGGAAAGTCTGTACAGAGGCTTCGATTTACCAAGTCTATACATCGACTTCATTCGCTCAAGTCCACACATCCACAGTGGTTCATCAAGTCTATACATCCACTTGAGCTTCACCAAGTCTGTACAACGCTGAAGTCTTCATTAGTCTGTACAGTACTTGAGCTTCACAAAGTCTATACATCGCTTCAAGCGATTCAAGTCTATACAGACTGCCTTTACATTCAGAGTCTGTACATCGGTTCATCAGCCGATCGTTTCATTCAGAAATCTCCAAGTCTGTACAGCCAAGTGTCTAATGCATCGTCTCACTCTGGCAAAGTCTATACAGTGCTCACAGCACATTGGTTTAAAGTCTGAACACTGGCTCAAGCATGTCGAAGTGTATACATCTCCGTTGGGGTTCAAGTCAGTTCATTGCTCACCGTCTTATTAAGAGTCTCACACAGGTTCCAAGTCTGTACACTGGTTAGGCTTCGTGAAGTCTATACAGTGGCAGAAGCTTTGTTAAGTGTACACATTAGTAAGGCTTGTTTGCTTTGTTCTTCTTAAGTCTATACAATGCCTTCACATGCGCTTGTTCATAGTCTATACACTGCCATTCATTTGCATTGTTCATAGTCTATACACTGACATTCGTCTACATTGTTCATAAGTCTATACACTACCTTCACACATGCGCCTCTTTCATTAAGTCTGTACACTCTCTCACGTTGTACACACTTAATCAGTTGAAGTTTCTGAAGTATATACATTCATGTTAATAGCCTGAACTAACTAAGTCTATACATTCCATCTGTCTGTCTGCAGGCGATTCAGGCTGATGATTGGGCACGTGAACCGAGGTTGGCACCTGGCACGTGATCCAAGACAACAGGCGCATGACACGTGGATGGCAACCTGGTCAGGATGCTGCCATGTGGTCGAAATTCAAATGATCTGGCCAAAAGTGCATGGGCGGGAACCTGGCAGTCACGTGCCAATATCTGCTATAAATATAGAGCTTCATCCTTCAGTTAAAGCTCGATCGTGAATAGAGAAAGCAGAAGCCATTTGGTGAGAGTTTGCACGATCCAGAAAAGAAAAAGAGCAGAGAGTTCCAGATCCGAGAGGAGCTTGTTCGAGAGAGAGAGCAGTAGTTTAGGAAGATGAATTGCTTCAATTGAAGCTACATTTGTATTGGGTTTCAGAACCGATCTCTTCTTCATTGTTTTTTTGTTTCTTCTTTGTTTTTCGTTTCATTTTCTTCATCCTTCTGATTTGAATTGTTTTCCCTCCGGTGTGTGGAGGAAGGGAGTATCACTCCAGTTTCTCTCTGAGTTGCAGAGGAAGAGAGATCGGTGATCTCTGGTGGTGTTAGTGACTGGTTGTCATTAACAGTTTCCCTCCGGTGTGTGGAGGAAGGGAGAGGATTCTCCGGTTGTGTTCTAGCTGGGAGCTAGAACAGGTTTCAAGTTCTGTGGGTAGCAGAACTTGGTTGAGGGATTTGTTTCCCTTGATGTTCAAGCTGTGTGGCAGCATGTTGTTCGTAGACTGAGTCTGCATTGATCTAGCATCGTCTAGTGGAATCCTCACTCTAGTTGGAGTGAGGGGTGGATGTAGATTGCAGACTGCAATCGAACCACCTAAAAATCGAGTGCCTCCTCTGTGGTTTGCTATTGTTATCTACGCTCTTCATCTGCTTGTCTCTTTGCTTCCATGTGATCAGTTCTTCATTCTCATTTACACTTCTCTGTGTTCGGATTAAGGAGGTGCGTTAGCAGTAGAAATTATTTTCCGCCTAAGTTTCTACAAATTGGGAGTGATCTATTCATCCCCCCCTTCTATATCACTCTTGCTGCGCTAACAATTGGTATCAGAGCAGGTTTACGCCATGTGGACGAACGGTCAAGGGAATGCTGGTGGTCCTAGAACCTTCATGGCCGAAGGTCAATCCATTAGTCGCCCTCCTTATTTCGATGGTAGTAACTATCTGTTTTGGAAGAACAGGATGGAAGTGTTCATCAGGGCTCAGAGTCATAAACTGTGGAGAGTAATCACGGTGGGGCCATATGATCTGCCACCAAACGAGGATGCTTGGACAGATGACCATGTCAAGCTCTCTTCACTCAACTGGACGGCGCTGAACATCATCTAGTGTGCTGTTCATCCAGAGGAATATGCTCGTATATCTGCATACAGAACTGCCAAGCGAATGTGGGATGAGCTGCAATTGATCTATGAAGGTACAGCTCAAGTGAAAGCCTCGAAGGTAAATCTCTACACTTCTAAGTATGAAATTTTTAAGATGAATGCAGACGAGAATATAACTGAGATGTATACCAGGTTGTCTTTAATCACAAATACTCTTAAAGGGCTAGGGAAGGATCTTGCTGAGGCAGATATAGTTAGGAAAATCCTTAGATCTTTATCCCCGGCATGGCACACTAAGGCCATTGTGATTGAGGAGTCAAAAGATTTGACTATCTTGACTGTGAATGAACTCATAGGATCTCTTATGACCTATGAGATGAATTTCAAAGGAGGTGGAGAAGGAAGTGAGAGGAAAGGTAAGAATGTGGCTCTAAGGGCATCCCGCAACAAGGGTAGCAACAGTGGGAGCAGCAGCAGTAGCCCCGAGTCTGAGTCCGAGCTTGAAGGTTTGTCAAATTTCGACCAGGAGGAGCAGGCAATGCTCACTAGACAGTTCAGAAAATTTCTGAAGAAAAAGGGAAAGACCTTTAGGAAGAAGAAGTCACACCCTTTCAACAAGAATGCTGAATTTACTAGTTACAGGGATAAAAATCCTAAGAGACTAACTTATTTTAATTGTAACAAACAAGGACATATGAAAGGCGAATGCCCAGACCTCCAGAAGAAGGGTCCCTATCTTCAGAAGAAAAACATAAAGGTGCAGAAGAAGAAGAAGCCACAGGCGATGGTCTGCACATGGAGCGAGGAAGAAGAAGACCCAGAAGAAGCTTCCTCAGAAGAATATGAAGATGGAATTTGCCTTATGGCAAACAGTGAAGAGGAGGTAATAAACGTTTTTGAAAATTTCTCAATTGATGACTGGGAGGATGCTTATGGTGACTTGCTAGATAAATTTAATTCCCTTAGCAAAGAGCACAGAGTTCTGAAAAGAAAATTTAACACAAATGTTGAAGAACAAACTCTGATCTGTGAGGAAAATGAGAAGCTAAAAGAACAACTAGAAGAAATGACCTCACTAAGGAAAGAAAATGATAAGTTCAAGGAAGAAACTCAAGAAAGTCAAAAATAGCTCAATGAATTCAAAACTAAAATTGAAGAAAGCATGAATGAAATTAGAGTGAATTCAGAGAAATATGAAGCTGTGAAGAAAGTAAATGTTGAACTCCTAAAGAACTCTGAGTTCCTTCAAAAGGAGCTGGAAGACAAACAGAAAGTCTTAGAAAAGTTTGTCCAAGGAAAGACTAGCCTAGATGCTATACTAGGGACTAGGGTCAATTTCAATAAGGAAGGTCGAGGCTATGACCCAACCAACAAGAGACCCTTGCAATTCAAGACCATCACCTTCTACCCAGAGAAGGGAAAAGAAAAGCTGGACACACCATCCAGCTCTAAGGAAATTCAAAGTCCTAAAGAAAACATAAAAATCAGTACTGGACAACCATTTAGGATGGGAATGAATTTTATGAAGAATAACACTAAGCCCACTTACCAGAACACAAATGGTAGATGGACCAAGAAAGTAAATCAGAATAAGAGCTAGAATTACAACAATCAGATGGGTCCAAACAGGACCTACTGGAGAAATAACTTTCATGGTCAAAGATATGCTAATCAACAAGCCTACAGGAAATTTCCTAGGAATAGGAAGACTAATGAATGGAATAGAACTCACTTCTCCAGTTCAGCTGGATTCAACTTGAATAAATCAGAAAGGAAGGTGCCAGAGAAAACCATGCTGAAGCAAATATGGATACCTAAACACTTGATCAGAGATTTGAACAATGTCCTTAGACCCAACTCATCTTGGGTTCCAAATCACTCTGCTTGATGTATCTGTGTAGGTCGGCCTGGCAGCTGAAGACAACAAGTGGTACCTCGACAGTGGCTGCTCCAGACATATGACAGGAGACCGATCCAAGTTTAGCAAGATAGAGATGAAGCCAGGGGATCTGGTCAAGTTTGGAGGAAAGTACAAAGGTAAAATAATTGGAGTTGGAACAGTAGGTAAGTCTTCCACAAACTTCATTGAAAAGGTCTTACTTGTGGAAGGGCTTCAACACAACCTGATTAGCATTAGTCAATTATGTGACAGGGGTCACAAGGTTGTATTTGATGATTGTTCATGCAAAATCCTTGAAACAAATTCTGACATGGTTAAATTTGTAGCCAACAGGATTAATAATGTCTACATTGTAGACTTAGATGAGAAATCTGAATCTACTATTTGCTTATCTGCCAATTCTGAAAATGATGCCTTTGAATGGCATAGACGTCTAGGTCATGCTAGCTTTTCAACCTTAAATAAATTGGTCAAGCATGATTTAGTTAGAGGCATGCCTAGAATTAAATTCAACTCAATATCAAAAGCATGTGATGCCTGTGCTCTAGGCAAACAGACCAGAAATTCTTTTAAATTAAGATCTGAGCCATTGTCTTCTAGACCAATGGAACTTCTTCATATGGACCTTTTCGGTCCAACTAGAACTCAGAGTCTTAATGGAAACAGGTTTGGCTATGTCATCATAGATGACTTCTCTAGATATTCATGGATATTTTTCTTAGCAAATAAGAGTGATGCATTTCAAAAGTTTAATCTATTTTTCAATAAGGTCAAACAAGAAGGGAAGTACAAGGTTAGTTTTATTTAATCTGACCATGGAGGTGAGTTTGAAAACTCCATGTTTACTGATCTTTGTGACAAAGAAGGACTAACTCACAGGTTTTCTTCTCCCAGGACACCTGAACAAAATGGGATTGTGGAGAGAAGAAATAGAACAGTGGTGGAGATGGCCCGAATCATGTTGATTGAAAGTAAATTACCTAGAAGGTTTTGGGCAGAAGCGGCCAATACAACAACCTACATAATCAACAGGGCCATGGTAAGACCCATACACAAGAAAACACCCTATGAGCTTCTAAAAGGTAAGAAACCAAACTTGTTTCATTTCAGAATTTTTGGAGCAAAATGTTTTATTCATAACAATGATAAGAAAGATTTAGACAAGTTTGAAGCCAAGAGTTCACCTGGAATATTCTTGGGTTACTCTGAAGTGTCAAGGGCATATAGGGTATTTAACATATCAGATCAGAAAGTGGAAGAGTCTCCACACATCCTTTTTAGTGAAAAGAAAGATGTTTCTAATGTTGAAAATCTTGACAGGGTTTCCAATCATGGTGGAGATTTTCTAGAAGATCAACAAAAAGAAGAGAAGACTCAGCAGAGTGGAGAAACAAATTCCCCAAATCAGGAAGGTACAAGAGAAACAGGTGAGTCTTCAACAAATATTAGATTTCTTAAAGACCATCCTTTAGATAAAGTCATAGGCAATCCTGAAGATCCTCTTCGGACTAGGTCTCATTTTAGAAATGTGAATAATGATGACTTAATTGCATTAGTCTCACAAATTGAACCCAAAACAGTAGAAGAGGCCTTAGCTGATCAAGCTTGGGTCAATGCTATGTGTGAGGAATTAGGTCAATTTGAAAGGAATAATGTCTGGGAGCTTGTCCCAAGACCTGATGGTATAAATATCATAGGAACCAAGTGGGTGTTCAAAAATAAGATGAATGAAGATGGAATCATCTCGAGGAATAAGGCCAGATTAGTAGCCAAAGGCTACTGTCAAGAATTTGGTGTAGACTTTGATGAATAATATGCACTTGTTGCTAGGATGGAAGCAATAAGATTGTTGCTTGCCTTTACATGCTCAAAGAATATAAAACTCCAACAAATGGATGTTAAAAGTGCCTTTTTAAATGGAGTTATTAAAGAAGAAGTTTTTGTTGAACAACCTCCTAGATTTCAATATTCTCCTCAACCTAACCAAGTTTTCAGGTTAAACAAAGCCTTGTATGGTCTAAAGCAGGCTCCAAGAGCTTGGTATGAAAGATTGTCTGAATTTTTGATCAGCAAGGGCTACAAAAGAGGTAAAGTTGATCAGACTTTATTTACCAAGGGCATGAATAAAGATCTCATCATAGTTCAGGTATATGTAGATGACATTGTATTTGGATCAACTAAGTATGAACTATGTGAACTAAAATATTTTCTTGGATTGCAGGTACAGCAGCTAGAAGATGGGTGCTTCATCAACCAAACCAAATACACAATGGAACTGTTCAAAAGGTTTGGCATGGAAAACTTAAAGCACATTACTACACCCATGGGCACCAATACTTCATTGGATGCAGATGAGACAGGTAAAGAAGTAAATGCCAAACTTTATAGAGGTATGATTGGATCACTTCTTTACTTGACAGTCTCTAGACCCGATATACAATTCAGTGTAGGAATGTGTGCAAGGTATCAATCTAGACCTACTGAACTACACTTAGCTGCAGTTAAGAGAATCTTCAGATATTTGTCAGCTAGTCATTCTCTTGGTTTATGGTTTTCTACATCTCACACACTTAACTTAGTAGCATACACAGATGCTGATTATGCAGGCTGTAAACTAGACAGGAAAAGCACTAGTGGCCATTGTGAATTCTTGGGTGGGTGTTTAGTATCTTGGGGCTCCAAGAAACAACATTCTGTGGCCCTCTCCACTGCAGAAGCTGAGTATGTGGCTGCAGGGAGTTGTGGAACGCAAGTAATATGGATTAAACACCAGCATCAGGACTACCAAGTAGACCTGGGGTGCACACCAATTTATTGTGATAATACTAGTGCCATCAATCTTGCTAAAAATCCTATTTTGCATTCACGAACCAAACACATAGAGATAAGACATCATTTTATAAGAGATGAGGTGTCTAAGAATAATTTTGAACTGATTCATGTAGGGACAGATAATCAGATTGCTGACATATTCACAAAACCTCTGGATAATGAAAAATTCACCACATTGAGAAGAGAATTAGGCTTATACAAATTGTCATAATTATGAAGCCTGCTCTTGCGGTGAGGGGGAGTTGTGTTTGTCTGGAAATTAGCCTTCTTTTATGCTGATTTAAGGGGGAGTTTAGAATGCTTACTGGTTAGCTTTCAGAAATACTTTGAGTAAGGGGAAGCTTTGAGATTATGCTGAAATATTTTATTAAGGAATGCTATGTCTTAGGGGGAGCTGAGTTGTGATGTGAGAAGAGAAGTTCTTTGACAGATTCAAAAGGGCTGTCCAAATGTGTAACTTTACTGGTCTTGCATGACTGATCTAGAGTGGTTCTCTCAGACAGTAGAATGTCACTTATCTCTTAAGTCTATAAGTCAGTGACTCTAATCTCCAGATTAGAATCCTTCCTTTAGTACTTCTTCAGAGATTTGGACTAATTGCATAAAGTATATCTTCCTACATTGTCATTGATTCTGGTTCAGGCCAAAAACTTGTATGTCTTGATATCTGACCCAATCAACTTGAAATCTAGACTTCAAGACTCAATTCAAGAAATAGTCCTCTTGGTATTATTTTCAATCATTCTATCTCTTTAACTCAAGGGCTTAACTGAACAAAAATGTTCTGTTTTGATCACTGAGAAACTGGGAGCTTCATCAATGAAATGAATTTTTCTCCCATGTCATGAGGTGTCAAATGCTTAAAATGAATGAAAAGACATGACAGAGCAATGGTGGCTTGCTGGTGAGTAACTGGGGACTCTGGCCTCTAATCAAGGTGTTTCCTCATGTCAAAAGCCACAGTTACTATCTCTGTTCCCTAATAACAAAAAAAAAGGGAAGTAATGAGGTACTCACTCTGAGTAACTGGAGATTCAGGCCTCTAATCAAGGTGTCTCTCTAATGTCAAAGGAGTGAACTACCAACTTACTCATTAATCTTCTTGAAAATCATCTCCAACAAAAAAATCCTTGTTGTTATACAACTAATGGATTGCTTGTCTTCAATACCTTGAGAACACCTCTCTGATTTAGTCTCTTGCTGTCTTGTGGGATAGTTGAATGATCAGCTATATTTGCCATACTTGTGAACTCCTGCTCTAAATCATCCACTATGTATGCTGATAAACTTGTCTATCACTCTACTTCTCTATTAAGTACTGAAGTATAAAGAATCTTCTCTTGAGATTAGAAACTCACTTATTCTCTTAAGACCTACTCGTGACTTTCTGCACTAAGAAGTTACTGCCCTTAGTCCTCATGTTTCCAGCACTGTCATACATTCTGTAGTTCTTTTTTTGCTGATGTCAAAGGGGGAGAGAAGTTTGCAATTTCAGTGAGAAGTTCTGCAATATCAATGAGTCTTGGATTTGTCTTGAGCTTTGGGGGAGTCATGTTGCTTCGTGGAAGATATGGTTAGGAATTGTGGGGGAGATGAGAGTGTGTTGTAGGGATTGTATAATTCATCTGCATGTGCATGCCTTGAATTTAATATGCTTATTGCAGCTGATATAAATCTCATGTTGAACATTTATATTGCTTGATTAATAGTGTTGTCATCATCAAAAAGGGGGAGATTATTGCATCCCTATGGTTTTGATGATGTCTCTCACTATAAATCAATCTTCTATCTCTAGATTAATGATGTTCCATTGTTTCATCTATCTACACTGTTTGGTTAATATCAACAGCAGTGGGTCGACTCATCAGCAAGGGTGGGTCGACGCATCAGAGCATTGATAGTTGGGCACAAAGTCTATACACCAGCTTGATCCATTTAGTATGTACATTGGCATATCTTCTTCAAGTCTGTACATCGGGCACCTTCTAACTGAAGTCTACACATTGATTCTAATACTCTATAAGTCTGTACACTGCCCGACCAGTCAAGTCTGCACATTGCCAAAGTTAGTTCAGCTCAACCCTATACATCCTTCCAAGCTTCAACTCTATACATTGGATTGTCAAACTTCATGTCTATACACTAGCCGCTGCATTGTCTTGAAGTCTACACATCCGATAGTGTAAGTCTATACATCGTTCAGAGTCTTGTTTGTAAAGTCTGAACATTGCTTTAGAGATAGCTTCAGCAAAGTCTATACATTCGGTTCCTTGGGTAAAGTCTATACATCGCTTAGTCTGCACATTGCCTTCAGCCCAAGTGCTCAAAGCCAAGTCTATACAACGCCAACCCAACACATTGAACAGCTCTCCAAGTCTATACACTAGACTTCATTTTCTCTAAGTCTATACACTGGTCTGTGATTCACCAACTCTGTACATTCGATATCTTTTCCTACGCATTGGCCAAGTCCATACTCTCAACATTTCCCTACGCTTTCCTGGCCAAGTCTGTACATCACTAAGTGTGTACATTGCATGCTGCTCAAACGTTCAATGTTTTCAAAGTCTGTACAGCGTCCGTCTCAGCCAGCGTCTCACGCTGTGTCTTAGGCAAGTCTGTACATCGGTCTCAGTCGTTCAAGTCTATACATTAAACTGCTCTTCAAAGTCTGTACAGCGTCCGTCTCAGCCAGCGTCTCACGCTGTGTCTTAGGCAAGTCTGTACATCGGCCTCAGTCGTTCAAGTCTATACATTGAACTGATCTTCAAAGTCTGTATAGCGTCCGTCTTACCCAGCGTCTCATGCTGCGTCTTAGGCAAGTCTGTACATCGGCCTCATTCGTTCAAGTCTATACATTGAACTGCGTCTTAGGAAAGTCTGTACAGAGGCTTTGATTTACCAAGTCTGTACATCGGCTTCATTCGCTCAAGTCCACACATCCACAGTGGTTCATCAAGTCTATACATCCACTTAAGCTTCACCAAGTCTGTACAACGCTGAAGTCTTCATTAGTCTGTACAGTGCTTGAGCTTCACAAAGTCTATACATCGCTTCAAGCGATTCAAGTCTATACAGACTACCTTTACATTCAGAGTCTGTACATCGGTTCATCAGCCAATCGTTTCATTCAGAAATCTCCAAGTCTGTACAGCCAAGTGTCTAATGCATCGTCTCACTCTGGCAAAGTCTATACAGTGCTCATAGCACATTGGTTTAAAGTCTGAACACTGGCTCAAGCATGTCGAAGTGTATACATCTCCGTTGGGGTTCAAGTCAGTTCATTGCTCACCGTCTTATTAAGAGTCTCACACAGGTTCCAAGTCTGTACACTGGTTAGGCTTCGTGAAGTCTATACAGTGGCAGAAGCTTTGTTAAGTGTACACATTAGTAAGGCTTGTTTGCTTTGTTCTTCTTAAGTCTATACAATGCCTTCACATGCGCTTGTTCATAGTCTATACACTGCCATTCATTTGCATTGTTATACACTGCCATCCATTTGCATTGTTCATAGTCTATACACTGACATTCGTCTACATTGTTCATAAGTCTATACACTACCTTCACACATGCACCTCTTTCATTAAGTCTGTACACTCTCTCACGTTGTACACACTTAATCAGTTGAAGTTTCTGAAGTATATACATTCATGTTAATAGCCTGAACTAACTAAGTCTATACATTCCATCTGTCTGTCTGCAGGCGATTCAAGCTGATGATTGGGCACGTGAACCGAGGTTGGCACCTGACACGTGATCCAAGATAACAGGTGCATGACACGTGGATGGCAACCTGGTCAGGATGCTGCCATGTGGTCGAAATTCAAATGATCTGGCCAAAAGTGCATGGGCGGGAACCTGGCAGCCACACGCCAATATCTGCTATAAATATAGAGCTTCATCCTTCAGTTAAAGCTCGATCGTGAATAGAGAAAGCAGAAGCCATTTGGTGAGAGTTTGCACGATCCAGAAAAGAAAAAGAGCAGAGAGTTCCAGATCCGAGAGGAGCTTGTTCGAGAGAGAGAGCAGTAGTTTAGGAAGATGAATTGCTTCAATTGAAGCTACATTTGTATTGGGTTTCAGAACCGATCTCTTCTTCATTGGTTTTTTGTTTCTTCTTTGTTTTTCATTTCATTTTCTTCATCCTTCTGATTTTAATTGTTTTCCCTCCGGTGTGTGGAGGAAGGGAGTATCACTCCAGTTTCTCTCTGAGTTGCAGAGGAAGAGAGATCGGTGATCTCTGGTGGTGTTAGTGACTGGTTGTCATTAACAGTTTCCCTCCGGTGTGTGGAGGAAGGGAGAGGATTCTCCGGTTGTGTTCTAGCTGGGAGCTAGAACATGTTTCAAGTTCTGTGGGTAGCAGAACTTGGTTGAGGGATTTGTTTCCCTTGGTGTTCAAGCTGTGTGGCAGCATGTTGTTCGCAGACTGAGTCTGCATTGATCTAGCATCGTCTAGTGGAATCCTCACTCTAGTTGGAGTGAGGGGTGGATGTAGATTGCGGACTGCAATCGAACCACCTAAAAACTGAGTGCCTCCTCTGTGGTTTGCTATTGTTATCTACGCTCTTCATCTGATTGTCTCTTTGCTTCAATGTGATCAGTTCTTCATTCTCATTTACACTTCTCTGTGTTCGGATTAAGGAGGTGCGTTAGCAGTAGAAATTATTTTCTGCCTAAGTTTTTACAAATTGGGAGTGATCTATTCATTCCCCCCTTCTATATCACTCTTGCTGCGCTAACAGACCTAGCCATCGTGAACCCTACACTGTCTACGGATGAAGTCTCGGTAACTCTACCGGGAACCCTCGACCTGAAAGTCGGGAAAATGCTCAGAAGTCACCCGAAGAACCATGAAGAAACTCATCTCTCGTGACAGGAGTACTGCCCCCTAGAAGTAAGGCCAGATGCGTCCACAGATGACTTAGTCTACAGCCTCAGGTGTCTCCCTACTCATCCCAGGCAAAAACTAAGATACTGTACAGAAGTAACCACAGAACAAGGACTAGTTGGGGTTGCACTCATTAGTGCGGGTCCGAAGCCCCCAACCACATGTGCACACACAGACTATGCGCTCTAAGTCGGGTCCTCTAGCTGGTTTTCCCACCAACCCGGACATAGGCTACAAAGACGAGGGGCCCTACGGTAACCAACCTAAAAATCATCTCACCGAGTCAAGCTCTCCACCACTCCCAAGTGGGCCCGCACATGCGTGCACAGGAAAGCTACGACTAGTGCGAAAGTTCACTCGAGGTAAGAGTCTCGGAAGAAACTACTGGAGTATTGACAAGCTATGCACAAGCCCGTCACAAGTACCTCGGAAGACGGGTGGCACAGTGCCACCAGACTCCGGACAGTCCACTAGACCTACTAATCCAACGGTCCTTGAGTCACGTGACTCGGGTCAAGACCGTCGTACAGTGCGACTCCATGTCGTCAATCTGCCCTACTCCTAGGGTCAGAAATCACGGTCAAAATAAACCTTAAGGCCACTCACAATCGCCGAGTTCATTCCCTTTCCAAGGGATGTCAGAATGATGTAGTGGTGCAAACCAAGATTCAGCGGGGGGGGTGAATGAATCTCCCTCTAAAATTTTTTTCAACTTAAAGCTAAATCTGAAGACTCAAGATTAATGCGGAATTAAAATCAATCAGGATAGAAGACAATAACGTGCCTAACAAACACCTAACGATTGACACATTCAAAATCATACCACAGCACACAAGAATCTTTTAGGTGGTTCGGTCCTCCAGACCTACATCCACCCCACACTCAATCAAGAGTGTGGATTACTGCTGCCTCACAGCTTGAAACCGCTGGGCCTCACAACTTGCCTACATCAGCTGGGCATCACAGCCTGCCATCTGCTGGGCGACACAGCTTGTCATCCGCTGATACACAGCTTCAACTACTGGGCATTACAGCTTAAGCCTCCGCTGACACACAGCTTGAAAGGGAAATGGAAAATGAAAAATAACGGTGGAATATAGCAACAAAAAGCTGAACAAATGAAGCTCAAACTATAGCTCACTATGGAGCACTATAGCTCGCAAAGGAGCAATCATAACTTGGATCTAACCCAGAGACTACGAGACCTTCTTTTTCTTTAGCACTTGATCCTCTCGCTCTTTCTCTTTTCACTCAGATTCTCCTCTTCTACTACTCTCCTCTTTCTACTCTCTTCCTTTTCTTTTCTCAGCCTCTCTCCAGATCTTGTCTTTCTGTCTACTTTACCCTCTTCACTATGCTTCTGCTCGTCCTCCAGTAGATCTATCTGCTTAAGAAGATGGGCACGTGGTCTTCATGATTCCCGCCTAAATTTCATGCCAGATCTGATCTAGACTTTCCACGTGTTAGGGTTACAGTGCCTCTGCTTTACACGTGGCGAGATCGCCTGGTATCAGCCTACTTTGGATCACGTGCTGGCTTCCAATGTTCCAGGAACATATTTCTTCGAAGCTTGCACTCACGTGTTTTCTTTAACCTGGATATTACAAGAGAAACATTTCATCAAACACCTTGCAGTCAGCTATACTTCTAAACTAGATTAGTCTAGATGCAATGTGCACAGACGTTGCCTTTCGAAGACTGATATGATATGCACGGACCTATGTATATTCAAGCGTGATGCAAACATTGCATTGACGTTATATGGCTATATGCAAGATGTGCACCGACTTGCTACAGTGTGTGCACAGACTTCTTATGCATTGAAGACAATCATGCACATGCCTTGTAACGTGCATGAGACAAATGTGAACTGACCGTGTGTGAACGAGCTACATAAATATGCACCGACTATGTGCATAGGACAGTGAAGGATGCACCGACCATTGTATAGCACATAGCTCAGCTAGCACCGATGTTATGTGTGAAAGAAAAAAACATGCTCAGACTTCCGTTATGCAGACAGCCAAACATTGCACCGACCGTGCTAGTGCCAAGGAAGACTTTGCACAGACCTTGCTTGTGCAGTGAAGGCATCGCACCGACTTTGTGTGCAAAAGGTGCAGCTAGCACCGACTATACATGCATGAGATGAAACATGCACAGACCTTCGATGCATGCACAGACCTTCTATACAAAGGCATGCACCGACGTTGTGTATGCGCAGCAGGTGTATTCACCAACCTTGCTTAGCCCAGGCAGACAGTGCACAGACTTAGTGGGTAGAACAGAATATGCACGATGCACATTGCACAGACCTTATGCGTACGTAATGATGCAAACATGCACCGACATTATGTGCACAGACCTTGTTCTTGCATTCCACAGACCTTGGTCAAAACAATGCACCGATGTTGTGTGCATATGAGTAAAGTATGCACAGACTTACATACATAAAATAGAACGTGCACCGACCTTGATCTTTTATATGCATGCATATGCACAGACCCATTCAATTCAATAGCATGACATGAACCGACATTATAAGTCAGTGCAAGATGTTCACAGACCTTAAAAACATTCACTGACGCGTTCAAGTGCGCAGGGCAGAACCTGCATAGACTTTCTTAGTGTGTCAGGCAGAAACTGCACCGACTACACGTGCTTTCTACACAAAGAATATGCACAGATCTGATATGTATGCGACGGTAAAAATGCATTGACTTATAATGTGTGCATAGACCTATATGAATGCATAACATAGACATGCATTGCCCTTGGTGTATATATGAATGAGGTATACATATGCATTCCAGTCTTAACATGATTCATAGAATGTCATTCTCAAAACCAGAGTTCCAACAAGGGAGACCAAGAAACCTCTAGCCCCAGGCTGGGTCAAAGGACACTCGGTCATTGCCCATACTCAAGGCCCATACGGAAACCACTTTCCAAAGAAGTGAACATCATGCGAGAACGACCCTCTGCACTTACACCGGCTCACGGTGACTCGATTTAGTAAAACAAGAAAGCACGGAACACACGGGGTCACCTGGACCCTCAAAACCATGCGGGCACACTAAACGAGGTAACATGGTACCTCCGGACACCCAAAAACACGGTCGCAGTCCTCATGCGGTGTTCGAGACATCCACAGGGCCCAAGGTTGACCAAAGGGTCACAACCAGGTCGACCCGGAGCCAAAACGGGCTAAGAAGGCAGGGGTCGGTCGACCGCCCATAAGGCAGGTCAACCTACCCAACAGGTGAGCCGACCTCCCCCAGGGGGTCGGTCCACCGGCCCTCTAGGTTCAGTCGACCACACCCACCCCGGTTCACCCCTTCGTGGCGAGCCGATTGGTCGACCGAACCTAACCAGTTGGTCGATCAAAAACGACAGAGAATCGTCCGACCCTGACCTCGGGGGTCCGATTCCACGCCCACTCAATCCCGATCAAGGGGGAAAACACTGGGGACCATTCCCCAGGTCCCAAACCATCAAATGCTAGTAAATAAACAGCAAAACGTCGCTCAATCTGATGAAAATCGTCACTCACCCTAAACATGGAAAAATCATCCCGACAAGAAGAATAACCCACTCTTGGCCTCACCTCGGCCTAGAAATCACGGGGAAATCAAATACAAGGGCCAGGGATCCATTCCCCTACCTCCACCAAAGATTTCCCCTGCCGAGGACGCGGATTCCTTGTGAAAATGAGCCTCGAACTGCCACTGAGCTAGCGAACTCACGAATGAAGCACCGTCGCGCCACCGCCCTGTTCCTCTCTCCATCCTCGCCGATCGTCGCCCCATGCGCCTCGCCCACGCCGTCCTCCGTCGGCCGCCCAGAGAAGGGAGGGAGAGAAGGAGAGAAATGAGAGGGGAGAGGGAGAGAATGTGAGAACGAGGGAGAGGGTGTGACGACCCGGGATCCGAGTACCGGAAAGGAACCGGCACGTCTCGAATCTCGGCCCGCCAACCCACGAGCCCGAAGACTCGGAAGGGTAAAAAGGGATGGTGTGGGAGTACAAGAGAAGCTGAAGCAACTGCAGAGATAGTACAATAATCTAAAATAAAATACACAACATAATATAAATAAATAAACTGCTACAAGGTCCACAGAGTCTCATGTCCAAATAAAGTACAGTCAACAGAAAGAAAAGTACAACTACACGGGACATCCCCCGGCGTACAACTACACGGGGCATCCCCGGCTCTGGCAGACTGGCGACTAACCCTGGCTAGAAGAACCATGCTGAAACTCGGCCGCACCTCTAGACGACCCCGCCTCACCTGAAAAGCAGGGGTGAGCCTTATTTCATTGGCCCAGTAGGGATCTCCCGGACCCCCACCGCACAACGAGAAAAACGGCTGTAAGGTGCGAGCAACCACGGAAGGTAACACCACCTAGCAGAAGTACGGTAGAACCACACGCTGAAGCAGATAAACGGAAAAGCTGCCTGCTCTACAGTACCGTACCACAAAACATCCGGTCCGACAAAACTCAGGTCTATACCTGCCAAAAAATAGGAGCACCACCCACTAGAAGAAGGACCGGATGTGTCCCCTGACGTCTTACACCGCGTCACAAGTGTCTAGCTACAACGCCCCGGGCCCGAGACTCAGACACACACCGTAACCAGTACTACAAAATAAAGACTAGCTGAGGTCGCGCTCGTCAGCGCGGGTCCGAAACCCTCAGCCCCGTGTGCACACTCCGACTATACGCCCTAGGCATGTCCTCTAGCTGGTAATTCCCCCTAAGCCCAGACTCGGCTGTACGTGGGGGCCCTATGGTAACCAGCCTACTCACCGTCTCTCTCGGGTCAGCCGCTCCACCACTCCCGGGTGGGTCAGCACCGAGTGCCGTAAGAAGGCTACGACTAGTGGACGTGTCACCGGACGTGAGACTCGACTCACGGAAACCACCGACTAACACACTAACACAGACTCTCGGTAACCAAAACGGTAGGTACGGATGCCGGGGACACGCATGAGGTCCAACCGTCCCTCAAGTCACGTGGCACCCCTAGGAAGGTAACTGATTCTCCGAGGACCCCCGGGCGCCCCTGTGGCTCTCACTGGGTGCTCACGGCAACCCTCAGGCCACACGCCACAACCGGATCCGAGACTCGCTCCACCGGAGGTATAATTACTGAAAGGAAACGCGGCTCGGGGAGAGGTATTAACGCACTAGGGACCCAAGGTGCGACACCATCGCGCTCTGGTCCCCTGGCGCGACCCCTGAAGAATGCGCTAGCAGAAGCTAGCTCGTTCTCCAAGAAGGCGCTAGCCTAAGCTAGCGCATTCATCGAGAACGCGCTAGGAAAGGCTAGCGCGTTCTTCAAGAATGCGCTATCTGCCCCAGGCACGACATGTACCGCCAAACTGTTCATCTTCTCGGACGAACGCGCTAGGACGACACAGCGCGTTCAAACAGAATGCGCCCCTGGTACCTAGCGCGACAACGGGTCGAGCCTGGTTCGTGAAAACATCCGGAAATCTGAAAACCACGCCCATTCACCCCCCCTGGTGAAGGGAAAACAACGGAGAATCATCCCCCAGACGTCCTAGCATGCATCTAGAGCCCCAAATCAATCAAAAACCCCAAGAATCAATGGATCCGGCGCTCAAACCCCAAGCATGAAAATAACCCTCCCGGCATGAATTTAGCCCCTCTCGGCCTCTCCACGGCCTAGAAATCACGGGGAATGCTGTAAAGAGGGCAAGGATCCGTCCCCCTACCTCAATGAAGCTCAAAATCCGCCGGGAAGTCGTCGATCTTCAAATCAAGCTCGAACACGAACTCCACCCACGCGCCACGAAAAGGGCACCGCCGCGATCCTCTCGCCACCGCCGTCGTCACCGTGTCGCCACCGATGTCCACCACCTGTTGCCGGAGGAGGAGGGAGCGTCGCAAGCTCAAACGGAGAGGGGGGGGTTGCAACGGTCAGGAGCGATCACGGGAGGAAGAAAGAAGAAAAAGAAAAGAAGAAAAGGGAAAAAGAAAAAGGGAAAATAGGGGGGTATTTATAGAAAATCCAAAAAATGCCAAAAATATCAAAAAATAGAAAAATACATATTCTCGATCCTCGGAACGCACCGATCACAACAGTGCCACCCGCGGGTAGGTGAACGACCCGGTTCACCCGCTACGGGGTTCCGTAGCTTTTCTCGAAACACACTCGCGAAAATCAGAAAACGCGCGGAAAAAGCCGTGGAACGCACTCCGGGCCTCCAAAACAGCTCCGAATCGCACCGATCCGAACACGAAAGATGTCCGAAACATAATTTCTATGGGGTTCCGTAGCTTTTCTCGAAACACACTCGCGAAAATCGGAAAACGTGCGGAAAAAGCCGCGGAACGCACTCCGGGCCTCCAAAACAGCTCCGAATCGCACTGATCCGAACACGAAAGATGTCCGAAACATAATTTCGAACACAACGGAGCTGGACTCTTGGAGAAAGCAGTTCTGGGACCCAAAAAGAAGGATCCAAAAAACTCGGGACATCACAGCCCTCCCCCCTTAAATGAATTTCATCCTCGAAATTAAGGACAGGGCACATGGACAGGGGAGAAGACTCACCCGAACAAATAAGGATACAGCTGCCGCATCTCATCCTCACGCTCCCACGACGCCTCACCACCAGAGTGACGTTGCCATACCACCTTAACCAGAGGAATAACCTTGTTCCGCAGGCGCTGCTCACGCCGATCCTCAATACGGATAGGATACTCTGGAAGGGACAAGTCTTGGGTCACCTCAGGCCAAATGGCATCCTCCAGAACATGAGAATCATCGGGCATATACCTTCGAAGCATAGACACGTGAAACGCATCATGCACAGAAGATAGCTCCGGGGGTAACTACAACCGATAGGCAACCTCACCGATACGCTCGACAATGAGGAAAGGACCAATGTAGCGGGGACTCAGCTTCCCACGCCTACCGAAGCGCATCACACCCTTCATGGGAGAAACTCGCAAAAACACCCGATCACCTACAGCAAAACTGAGGGGTCACCTCCTCCGATCGGCATAGCTCTTCTGCCGGCTCTGCGCAGCCAACATCTTCTGCCGGATCAGATGCACCACCTCAGTGCACTGTTGCACCAAATCCGGTCCTATCAGGACATGCTCTCCCACCTCGAATCAATCAAGCGGAGTCCGACAAGGTCACCCGTACAACGCCTCGTACGGTGCCATACCAATGCTCGAATGATAGCCATTGTTGTAGGCAAAATCTACTAACGGTAAGTGGTGGATCCAACTCCCTTGCCACTCCAGACAACACGACCTCAACATGTCCTCCAAAGTCTGGATAGTCCTCTCAGACTGGCTGTCTGACTGAGGATGATACGCTGAGATAATTGCCAAATCGGTGCCTAGAGCCTTATGGAAGCTCCTCCAGAATCCAGAAGTGAAGCGGGGATCACGATCAGACATAATGGAGATGGGAACTCCATGCAACGGAACGATCCGCTCCACATACAAACGAGCCAAATGATGCACGCTCCAACTGACCTTGACCGGTAGCAACCGCGCCGTCTTCGTCAGTCTATCCACCAGCACCCAGATACTATCTTGCCTACTGGATGTCCTCGACAACCCCACCACGAAATCAGTGGTCACGTGGTCCCACTTCCACGCAGGAATATCTAAGGGCTGAAGTATACCTCCCGGTCACTGGTGCTCATTCTTCACTTGCTGACAGATCAGGCACCTGGCCACGAACTCCGCAACATCTCTCTTCATACCAGGCCACCAAAATTGCCTGTTCAGGTTCTGGTACATCTTCGCCGATCCGGGATGCACGGCATATAGGCTTCCATGAGCCTCTCGCAACACCGCGCGTCTCGTCTGCTCCTCGGCTGGGACGTACAACCTACCTCGGAATCTCACGGCTCCATCCTCACCAAACTCCACCTCGGCCAATGACAAAATCTAGGGTAGCTCGGGGTCCGCACGCTGAGCCTCAGTCACCTGACGACGAATAGCTGGCGTGACAGTCAAGCTCGCAAGAACAGTCGAACCCTGATCCCGAGGGATCTTGAGCCTAAAAGTCATGGCCGGAACTTGCTCCCATAACCTCCACTTCCTCAACAACATCTGACTGACCACCACCTTCCTGCTCAAGGCATCAGCCACGACATTCATCCTATCAGGCTGATACGACAGAGTAAAATCATAATCCTTCATGTACTCCATCCACCTCCTCTGCCTGAGGTTAAGATCCTTCTGGGTAAACACGTACCTCAAACTCTGATAGTCAGTGAACATCTCGAACTTCTCACCATACAGATAGTGCCTCCAGATCATCAGAGCAAAAATCACCGCCGCCATCTCAAGATCATGAGTAGGGTAGTTCTCCTCATGTGGCTTCAACTGCCGAGATGCATACGCCACAACTCCACCGTGCTGCATCAGCACAGCACCCAAACATACCCTGGAAGCATCTGTACACACCACAATGCCTCCTGATTCCGAAGGCAACACCAACACCGGAGCAGTCGTGAGCAATCTCTTCAGCTCCATGAAGCTCTGCTCACACTCCTCCGTCCAGACGAACGGCACATCCTTCCGCGTAAGCCTGGTCATCGGGGCCGCAATACGAGAAAAATACTGGATGAACCTCCGATAATAGCCTGCAAGCCCCAAAAAGCTCCGAATCTCCGTGACAGAACTCGGCCTCGGCCACTGCACCACAGCCTTGACCTCAGCCGAGTCCACAGAAACACCATCACCAGAAATCACGTGCCCCAAATAGTGCACCTCACAAAGCCAAAACTCACACTTGCTGTGCTTGACATACAACTGGTGATCACGAAGGGTCTACAACACCACTCTCAAATGATGCACATACTCCTCGGCAGACCGCGAATACACAAGGATGTCGTCAACAAACACAACCACGAACTGGTCTAGATATGGACGGAACACCCTATGCATCAAATCCATAAATGCCGCGGGGGCATTGGTGAGCCCAAACGGCATCACCAAGAACTCATGATGTCCATACCTCGAGCGAAACGCTGTCTTCTCCACATCGGACTCTTGAATCCGTAGCTGGTAATAACCCGATCTCAAATCAATCCGTGAAAACACCCGGGCTGACTGAAGCTGATCAAGCAAGTCATCAATCTGGGGCAACAGATACTTGTTCTTAACAGTCGCCTGGTTCAACTGCCGGTAGTCGATGCATAGCCTCAAACTACCATCCTTCTTCTTCACAAACAACACCGGCGCACCCCAAGGGGAGAAGTTAGGATGAATGTACCCCTTGGCCAGCAACTCTTGCAACTGCGCCTTCAGCTCTCTCAACTCCACCGACGCCATACGGTAAGGGGCCTTCGACATAGCCGCCGTACCAGGTACCACCTCAATCACGAAGTCAATCTCTCACTATGGTGGCAACCCTGGCAACTCCTCGGGAAAAACATCAGAATACTCGCACACAATTGGGAGGTCCTCCACATCCAGACACTGCCGATCGACCAAAACCACAGAAGCGAGAAAACCTTGACAACCCGTGTCAAGCAATCTACGAGCCCTAATATCCGAGATAAGAAAACGGGAGGAGGAAGACCGGATACCTTGGAAATAAAAGGTGGGTCCACGAAGTTACCGGAAGTAGACCCTCTTCGAGCTGCAATCCACCAAGGCATGATAGGCCTCGAGCCAATCCATGCCCAAAATCACATCAAAGTCCTGAAGCGGCAATGCATAAAGCCTGGCCGATAAGTTCCGCCCATCCACCCACACAGGCACCTTCTCGAGGAAGTACGGGGTGAGCATGAAGTCACCGGTAGGCAACTCCACTGCCAGATAACAGGACACCTCAGTCACCGACTCCTCGGCACTCTGAGCAAACTCCTCCGAAATAAACGAATGAGATGCACTGGAATCGAACAAAACTCGAGCCGCGCAACCAAGAATCAGAATAGTACCTTCCACCAACTGGGATGCCTCAGCCTCTGCTCTAGTAATGTGGGTAACTCTACCTCAGGCTCTATGCCTCCCTGTGGTAGCTGACCGAGTCAACTGAGTATACTGACCCTGCTGTTGGTACTGCTGCGCCTGCGACGACATCTGCTGGGGTTGAAACTGTTGCTGCTGCTGAAACTCATGCGGCTGACGCGGTCTCTGCGGACAGTCACACGCCATGTGCCCTAGCTGGTCACACCTAAAGCAAACCACGGGCGCCGTACACTACCTGCCTGGATGAGAATCGCTGCACCGAGGGCACCCACCCTGAGAACCACTCACTGAACCCTGACGCTGGAACAGGGTAGGCTGCTGAACACTACCCACAGACTACTGCGCCTGATCTTCGCGACCACGACACCTCCTGCCAAAACCAGCTTCCTTGAGCAACTTCTTGAGCTTCGATCCCAGAGATGACGAATCTGCTGCCAACGCCCCGGACGGGGACGTCCCTGAACCACCCGTTGAAATCTAGACAGAACTCTACTGCTGCACGGATGTCGACTGACCAAAACTCATCTGCATCTGACCCGCACTGCCCTAACCTCGAACCTTCTGCATGTCTCTCTCCAATGCCGATGCTGCTCTGCAAGCCGCATCCACGTTGGTCAACCCTGACGCAAGCAAAGGATGCCTCAGCTCCAACCTCAGACCCCCAATAAACTGATCGTTCCGCACCGTCTCATCCGCCACAATATGCGGTGCATAACGACCCAACTCAACAAACTTGGACATGTACTGTACCACGGTCATGTCACCCTGGACCAGGTCCAAAAACTCACGCAGCTTCTATGACCTGAGAAAAGATGGACAAAAAGTACGCTCGAAAGCCGGGATGAACTCCTGCCACAAGATCTGCCGAAGGGGACGGGACTGAAACACTACTCCCCACTCTGATGTCCACCAAGTCTGGGCTGGCCCCTGCAATCGATACGTAGCCAACACTACCTTCTCTTCCACAGGACACTCCATCGAACTGAACACTCGCTCCATGTCATCTAACCACTCTCTAGCCACCTCTGAATCTGGCTGCCCGCTGAAAGTAGACGGCTGGTATTGCAAGAAATCTCTCAACGCGTGGTTACCCCGAGAGGATGAGCCCTCACCAGCATCACCGCCCTACTGCTGCTGCGGCGGCTGCTGATACTACTGCTGCTGAATAACATACTGGTACATGCCCCGGAAGAACTCCTCTGGTCCGTGAACTCTCGCCCCCTCAGCTGCATCTGCTGGGAGCTCTGCTCTGCTCTACCCTTCCTGGCCCCCACCCGACTCTCCCTGCTGGGAACGAGTCGCTCTCCTGGGCGTCATAACACCTGCTAACAAAATAATCAACGATGTTAACAAAAACACGCGGAGCCCTACGCCAGTCGCCAACTGTACAGGACATTCATGGACCTTTGGACCACTGCAATCGTTTCAAGTTCTGGTGTACCTCCACAACCTACGCTCTGATACCAACTGTGACGACCCGGGATCTGAGTATCGGAAAGGAATCAACGTGCCTCGAATCTCGGCCCGCCAACCCACGAGCCCGAAGACTCGGAAGGGTAAAAGGGGATGGTGTGGGAGTACTGTAAGCGACGTCACACGGTTCGGGGAGCGAAGAAGACGCGGAGCGCACGGGCTCCTCTTGTTTGCTACAACACAGAAATAAGAGAAAAGAGAAGGGGCCACCACGGGAGATTGCTCCGGCGGGGCGAGTGGGATAAATGTAATATAGCAAGATATGGAGGTTAAACGGCCATAGCGGGAAGTGACTCGCCGCGGCCTCGGGGGGACGGGAATGGTGCAGAAATCAAATAGCAAGAATTGAAACGGCCGGGAAGTGACTCGCCGCGGCCTCGAGAATATGAGTAGATAAGAATATAACAGAATATAAGGAGAATATAAAGAACGGGAATTTAAACGGCCATTGGGGAAGTGACTCACCGCGGCCTCGAGAATATGAATAGATAAGAATATAACAAAATATAAAGAGAATATAAGAACGGGAATTTAAACGGCCATTGGGGAAGTGACTCGCCGCGGCCTCGAGAATATGAGCAGATAAGAATATAACAGAATATAAAGAGAATATAAGAACGGGAATTTAAACGGCCATTGGGGAAGTGACTCGCCGCAGCCTCGAGAACATGATGTGATTGCCAGGGGCCAAATGACCCCAAAATAAGGAAAGTGATCGCGCCTACCTCAAGAGCGGGAGATGGCGGGTTGCTTCTTCCTCCCCCTTCGGCCGGCCGACGGAGACGGCTTTCCTTGGGTACCCTTGCAAAACAACGACAAACAAGTAACGAGTGGCTTAAAAAGATGAAGGTGTAGTATTCAAATCCCTACGATAAAAATAATAAAATGATGGCAAGACACACACCTGGTTGGTGTTGTCTTTTAAACCTCTCTCGGACTCGAGTAGGAGGAAAATGAGATGATGGATGCAAGAAGTATATAAGAAGAGGTGCCCTTATGAAGGGGGATAGAGGATGCGAGATGATGAATGCAAAAGAACTACGAAGAAAAGGAAAGGATTGGCTTATTGGATGTGCCGATGGTGAGATCCGGCGGAGCTCCGGCAGCGTTGGGACGACGTGGAAGCGCGGTGGATGAAGACGACCTTCCTCTCGCGAGCGTGGGCACCCGAGAAGCCGGCGGAACCTCCACCTACAAAAGACCCCACGGGTTAGAAATGACTCCGGTAGCCTCTAGGCTCCGGCAGCCTATCGGATCTCTTAGAAGCTCCCCCAGAATTGAGGGGGTGGGCCTCTATTTATAGGGCTCCGGAGGGTGGAGGCGTCCAGGACCTTGGACACCTCCATCAGGGTAAAAAAGATATTTTATTCTATTTTTATTCATTTTTTTTGAATATTTTCATGGAGGCGTCCAGGGTCCCGGACGCCTCTATATGTCCCACCGAACTCCACCGAAAGTCGCACGCGGTTTAACATAACGCGTGGTTTTAGAGCGGCGACCCGTGATTTGGAAATGGGCGCGTCCAGACGGCTGGACGTCTCCACAATTTGGATTCTTTCACACACGACAAACCGTCGATCGGTGGGCGGGGCCCCGTGAGTGAGTTGATGGAGGCGTCCAGGGGCCTGGACGCCTCCAAGAAAATATATTTTTATTTTTTTTGTTTTATTTTTTATGCCAACTGGCATTTTATATTTTATATTTTTTGTTTTAATGGAGGCGTCCAGGGGCATGGACGCCTCCATTAATATATATATTTTTTCAGTTTTTTGGGTTTGAAAAATAAATAAAAATAATGGGGGCGTCCAGGAGCATGGACGCCCCCATGAAGACCCGCCTGGGTCCTCAGACAAGGCGTTGGCAGCCGCCCGGCAGACACCCTTCCTGGTTTCGGAACCTTCCGATGCGTCTGACTGGTGTTGATGCCGTCCGAATGCTGCGACGAGATGATTCCGGATGCCGAAAAAGGCAGAAGAAGACCCAAGAAAAGGAAGCACTCAAGTGATTCAAAATGCGAAAGCCGCCGCGGGGCGTTGTATAGTGATATGAGATTATTCAGGAGACGTCAGGAATGGCGTGTCTACAGCTGCCCCGCCTTGGTGTCTGCTTTGCAAGGGAGCGACACGTAGTGGAATGGTATCGAAGTGGAGTGAAATGAAGTGGGAGCGGACTGATAAGTTGATGCCAAGGTGTGATGAGACACGCTTTTGACGTTACTGTTTGGAATCTTTCCTGAAGTTTCAATGAGGCGACCTTGAAGAAGGTCTTTCAAATATTGACGATTGCTTGGACGGAGATCAAATAAGGGAGGGTGAGATGTGTGCTCAGGCACGAAAAATAAACGAGACCAACTTCTCGGTGTGGAAGTACATGGGTCATAAACCCGCAGGTTTCACCTTTGGTGAGCGGTTACCAGCCAATGTGGAAGTGCTGCGGCCAAGGTGGGTCAAACAAGATAAAAAGTAAAGAAATATCTGAGAGTCTGTCCAAACAATAGTCTCCTTTGGAAGAGCAGCGTAGGGCCGTTTCAAGGAAACTCAGTATTTCATTCGGAGTGGAATATCTCATATTTGTAAGAATTGAAGCACAGTGGCTTTCGCAATCGAATCACTTGAATGATCTTCCACAATAAATCAAAGTCTTATATGAATGCATGCTGGGCTTAAAGAAAAATTTAAAATAAACTAAAATAGAAAATAGCCAAGGATCATATTGTCAACTTGTTAAGAACGGGTCAGGATACCGATCCGGTGAGCCGACACTGGGCTGGGGCCCGTTTATCCGCGCACCAACTCACTGAATGGAACCGTTGTCCCCACGCTACCACAAATTAACGGCCTATCCATACAACCCAAATTCTTCTGGGATCATCACTGTTTTTTGTTGAAGGGGAACTCAAATCCCAGATTCGTTCGGGCCGCGAGGTCCTTGACATGTTCTAGTAGCGTAGGTATCATATACTATGATGCATGACACGGTGGGATCAACCATTGAAAGGTGAGACAGGAGATAGGACAAAGACGTCCGTTAGTAAAACCTGCACAGGCCAGCATGGATTAATAACATCAGAAAGTAATAGAATCATAACAGAATCACACCACAATGGAAAGGAGATCTAGCCAAAATCCTGACATTGACCGCTGATGTGACATGTTCTGTCCTGTAGCGATCTTCCCTTCCTATAAGAACTCCCCTTAGGTTAGTTCATTCAAATGCACCAAGGAGAGTTTTGAAAGCTCAGGAGGAAAAGGAGAGGAGAATCTAGAGATTTCAGGATGGAAGGAGAGTCTTCCCGCGTTATGAAGAGGAGCAGGCCTAGCAGCGAGATCAGGCGACTCTCTGACCTCGAGGGTCATCTGAGTGGGACGATCATGTCGCATATGGTAAGCTGATTCATTTCAAATTTCTCCACGTGAACCTTCTTCTTACTTCCTTCCTTTCTTCTTCTTTCTTTTCCTTTTTCAGCCATATCCACTCTTCCCGGGCCCGAGGAAGTTTTCCAAATTGCCATGGCTTTCAAAGTTAACTTCCAACATATCCATCGGCATGAGGGCCACACTCTCGAAGTGGCATCTGCAGGGGCTCCTTATTCACGCCAAACACTACGAGAAGATTCGTATGGACTGGGTGGCTATGGGCGCACTAGTGGAGATCTGGCATCCCCAGACCCACACTTTTATCTTCCCGACCTTTGAGGCGACCATCCTTCTAGAGGAGGTGGAACTTCTGCTCGGATTGAAGAAATTCAAGAGTGACGGGAAGGTGAAGGCTATGCGGATGCTGACACGGGGGACTTCCGAAAGCGTCCTTGGAAGCTTCATGCCGCCCGACGCAGCCCGAAAGGTTCGTACTCAAAAGGGAATTGATTTGCAAAAGCTCACGGAATGGGTCATGGAGGCTCTGAGAGGATTACCAGACGATGACTATTTGGAGGGAATCATGAAAGGGTTCACTATTTGTCTGGCGGGTGCTCTCTTGTTTCCTTATACCGACAACATGGTGGAGGAAGACCAACTGAGTGCTATCTGCGGGATCTGGCGTGGAAAGAGGGTGGGACCCGTTGTCCTTGCCTACCTGTATAGTGGCCTTACTGTCTCGAGCATGGGTAAGCCTCCTTTTGGTTGCGCACTTGTCCTGAATTACTGGCTGGATTTGCATTTCAAGTTTGATCACCGTGAGGGAATGCCAACTGCTTTGAAGCTCTTCCAACAAAGCCCCCTTTATCATATAGCCGACGTGTTAGGCTTCGTTGGCACCGTGGTGAACCGTGTTCCGTGGCTAAAGAGACGTGAAGACTGGCGGTCTCACTTTCGAACCGTGACACAAAGCTTCTTCTCTTGCGCATCGGCATGTTTACTCCTGCTTGAGCTCCTCATGAGGTCTTCTTGTGAAGTTGATCTCCAACTGATTGGTGTGATCGAGTTTGTCCTTTACAACGCGCATCGGTGCTGCCTCCAGATCGGCATTCCACGTCATTCGTTCCCACTACCGACTGGCATCGTTCCTTTGAAGAAGAGAGAGTTGGGCACTGAAGCGGATGCGAAGGAAGCGAAGGCCGTCAAAGCACCCTGGAAGACAAGTGTTGCGGGAAAGGCCTTAGCGCATGTGGGGGAAGAATGCGAGCTGTGGAGAGCTTATGTAACCGAACTGGGGAAGTTAAGGCCTAAAGCGCCTAAGCCCCTGATGTAGCTCGTTCTGCTTTTCTGATGGAATAAAATCTGGCATTTGGATGTTTTGGACCCCTGTCCCCTTAATTATTATTTTTTTTGGTGATTTTTATTTTTCTTTGTGCGTTTGTTTGGATTATATACATACTCTTATCTTTTTTTTATTATTATTACTTTTTTAAAAAAAATTATTATAGGGGCGTCCAGAGGCCTGGACGCCCCTAAGTTTTTATTTTTATTTTTTTTTTTGAAATTTTTATTTTTTGGGGGGCGTCCGGGGACCTGGACGCCCCTACTTTTAATTTTTGAATTTTTATTTTTTTGGGGGCGTCCAGGGTGCTGGACGCCCCTAACTTTTTATTTTTAATTTTTTTTGGTTTTTGTTGTGGGGGCGTCCAGGCGCCTGGACGCCCTAAATATGGTTAATTCTATATATATAGGGGCCTCCCCCTTTTGCTCACTTATACTATTCATTCATATGACCCAGTCAATCCAGACGACCCATTCTTAGTCTCAATGGAGCAAGGAGGCCCGAGCCAGGGTGGAGAGAAGCGGAAACGACGGGCTCATCGACCGAGGAGGTCGAGAGATCACGCCGAGGAGGCTGCAGTTGCAGAGGAGATAGCCGTGGAGGAGGAAGCTCCTCTTTTGGCCGTGGAGGCTGCTGCGGGTGCTGATGACGCGGGGGAGGACGAGCACGATCCGGTAAGCCCCTTATACTTTCGATTCTGTGGTTCAATAGGCTAAACGGGCGGACGAGAGGCTGTGTGGAGAAGGCCGGTGAATGGGAGAAGGAGGCGTCCAGGGGCCTGGACGCCTCCACATTTTCTTTTTTCTTTTTATCTATTTATTTATAAAATAAGATTAAAAATAAGGAGGCGTCCAAGGTTTGGGACGCCTCCATGATAATATATATTATTTTATTTGTTTTTGTTTTTGTTTTTTTGGGTTTTTCTAAAAGTAAAATAAAGAAAATAAAGAGGAGGCGTCCAAGGCGTTGGACGCCTCTAAAAAAAACATAAATATTTTTAAAAATAAAATAAAAAATAAAATAAAATAAATAAGTAGCATATACAGTGTTATTGTTTATTACTATCCATGCTGCTGATGCATTCTTTTGTTTGTTTTTGTGGTGTGCAGGGCGTGATGAAGAGCCGGATTAGCTGGTCCCTAGTGGTGGCAGCGTACCGTGGACTGCCGGACTTCCAGAGGGCGCGTGTGGATGCCATGGGCTTTGGAGCGTTTCACAGGATCGAGCCCTTCCGGCTCGACCTTCCTCTTATCCAGGCGTTGCGGGAGCGGTGGCACGCGCCGAGCCGGGCGTTTCTGATGCCCTGGGGGCACATGGTGCCGACACTAGAGGACGTAGCTCGGATCACCGGGCTGCGGGTTAACGGAGAGGCAGTCAGCGGGGTTACTTACCCCGACTACCGAGAGAGTGCCCTGGACCTGCTGTGGTTAGAGATGAGCGTGACTGATAGAGACAGCAGGGTAGTCGGCCGAGTGGAGATTATGGAGGCGCTCGGATTTGGTGACCCGCGCCAGCGGGTTAGCGAGACTGGAGCGGAGTTTCTGGCACGACTCGAGGGAGACGCTCGTGCAGCTTTCACCCAGGACCCGAGCGAGCGGGAGCTGGTGGATCTAGACCTCCGGATGTTTCTTTTCTTCTTCCTGGGCCGCCTTCTATTGGGGACGAAGGGGGACGGCATCCACTGCCGCTTCCTTGGGATCTTGGCAGACCTGGACAGAGTGGGGCAGTATGCGTGGGGAGCGGCTCTGCTTGCTCATATGATCGCTGATCTCTCCCAGACTTCAGAGAAGGAGACGGCAGTCAGTGGCTTGGCACCTTTTCTCTAGGTAAACATTTTATTTATGCATTCTATGGTAGTTAAATATGCAATTACTCGGGCTAATGATGTATGATGGATGCAGGTATGGTGCTATTACTATTTCCCGATGGAGAGGGCCGAGCATAAGAACAGGAGAGCTGTGCCTTTGGCGCAGCGGTGGAGGCCGATTATGGTCGCGGCACCCCACGGTTACCAGCTGGCGTCGCTTCGTCGGGAGCTGAGCGAGTATCCCGAGGCCATGGTATGATGGTATGATTTTTGTGTTTTTATGCATGCGACTCAATTAACCTAACATGATGCATGTGTGGCGATGCAGGTGGTATGGAGGCCCTACCTGGGAATGGGCGATGCTGGCTAGCCCTGGGTTGTAGCGGGTCTTCCTCGCTTCGGGCATGACGTGTGGGTCCATTGCCTGAACGAGATCGAGCCGTTGCAGCTCAGGCTAGTGATGAGGACGTTGGGACTAGCCCAGGAGTGGGTCGATGTAGACGAGCCGGTCCGCATCGGGCGGAAGACCAAGGGGAAGGCGAAGATCGTGGACTGGCGTACGCGCTTCCTGGCACAGTACCATGATTGGCAGCAGGGCGGGGTCCCAGCGGTGTCCCATGTACAGGACAGTACTGATTACCTGAGACGGTACCGGGCTACGTACGGGGACCGCCTCTTCCTTGGTGGTATGGCAGGGGTAAGTGAAATGAAAATGCTTCACCCTTCTATATGTATATGCATGTGGCACTAACTTATGTGCAATGCAGGATGCTCGTGACAACATGATCGCCGAGCTGAGGGCCCAGCTGGCAGACGCCAGGCGGCAGTTAGTGGCCATCCGACAGGAGTTGGAGATCCTGGTGAGTCTATGCAATGCATTTTTGTGACCTGGATTTTTGATAGTTGGCCTCTGACTGTCATTTGCTCTGTGTTTCAGCGGGCCCACTAGGCAGCGGCAGCCGGGACAGCTGGTGGAGCGGGTTCCAGTTCGTGGGCACGCCTGGGGAGGAGCGGCTGGCCTACGCGGTGGCCCGGGCTGAGGAGGCCGAGCACGATCGTGAGGCTCGAGTGAGTCCTTGCTTGGCCCTGACCCTCCTCTAGTTACTCTTTCATCCTTCACCTCTCTCTTACGATGCACGCATACTTTGACAGGTGGCCGAGATCCGAGAGGCCCTGGCGCGTGCTGTTCGTGCCGAGCAGGAGCGCGACGCTCGGGTGGCGGAGCGTGACGCCCGGATTGTGGAGCTGGAGGAGGAGCGTCGACGGGAGGCTGAGGAGCTCCCTCGTGACTTGCTGGATTTACGGATTGCCCTCGAGCTGTCGAGGAGAGAGGCGATGAGAGAGAGAGAGGAGAGGGAGAGGGAAAGCGTAGAGAGAGAGAGGGAGAGGGATAGGGAGATCCTAGAGAGAGAGAGAGGGAGAGGGATAGGGAGATCATAGAGAAAGAGAGGGAGTACAGGAGGGCAGAGCGACATCGAGATTGGGACGAGAGGAGGGCTCTGGTGGCCCTGGTGTCGGAGCTCCGACTGAGTCTTGGCACGGCGGAGGGGAGACTTCGGGAGAGTGAGGAGCGGTATCAGAGGGCGAAGGAGCGCGGGGCACGACTTCATCAGTCTGGTTCCTTTTCCGTGGGTAACTTTCTAGTTTCTTCGGCCGAGGAGCATCGTCGCACCTTGGAGGCTGGCATGGTGCCACCTGGGGAGGCGAGCACGGCTTCTCAGTGTTCACAGAGGTCGCAATAGCCCCCTAGGGATCCCCGTCAGAGGAGGGAGGAGAGAGATGACCAGGAGGGTGATGGCGAGAGTTAGAGAGTTGCTTGTACACTCCACCCCCCTTACTGCATGATGTACTTTTGACTATTATATGAAATGAAAATGGCTTTCTTGTGTTGTGTGTACCTTTCCTCTCTTACTTTTCTGCTGCACCGAGTTATTTCGAGGCATGCCTTACGAGACTTTGCCCTGAACAGCGGGGAACTGCGCTTTGCACGGGGGGATTCTATTTCCTTTCTCCCTTTTTTTGGGTGCGTCCAGGCGCAAGGACGCGTCTTAATCCTCGAATTCAAATTTAAAGCGCCGGGTGGCCTTTCTTCTCCCGTGCCTTACCCGCAAACGAGCCTGCCTTCCGCCGAAATTCACTCGCCCGTCTTTGTCTTCTTCCCCTCGATCGATGGAGTTCGGCGGTCTGGACCACGGCAAAGGTGGAGAGGGACGCAAGACCCCTCGCCTGAGGAGGGACACGTAAGAGCACGGAACGGCGTCCATGGAGGAGGAAGGGCCGCTTCGGGCCCCCGAGGGACCCGAGGGGCCCGATGTCGCGGAGGGAGATGAACACGGTCTGGTAGGTCCTCCGATCTCTTCCTCTTTAATCCATTTTGAGTTTTGAAGTGAGCCGTGGGGGGAAAAGGTTTCGACGAGTGTTGCACTCAAATGATGGACGCGTCCTTGACAGGAGACGCGTTCTTTGTTATGATGCGAGGCCCTTCTTTCTTGGTGCAGGACATGGCGAGGACCCTGAGCCTGGCCGATGAGTGGGCGAGTGCAGACGAGCCGAGCCGCGTCAGGAAGGAGAGTCGCAGCAAGGCGAAGCTTGAAGACTGGCGCATACGTCTCCCTGGACAGCAAGGGGGCGTACTGGTGCAGGATAGCACCGACTTCCTGCGGCAACAGAGAGAGAGTTACGTGGGTCTTCCCCGAGCCGGGGATACGCGCGATGTCAACGGCTCTCGTGCCCAATTAGCCGAGGTCAGGCAGCAGCTGGCCGCCACTCAACAGGAACTATCGCTCCTGGTAAGATAAGTGCTGCATTTTCTATTTTTAAATGTGGAGCTTAGCTGACGGCTGTTGTTTGTTCGTTCCAGCGTACCCAGCAGACAACGATGGTGGGAATGGCTGGCGGCGCATCTTCTAGTTTCTCGGCCCCTTTTCTTGGGATTGCCTCCCTCCGGGAGCAACTTGCCGGTGCGGTGGCTCGGGCTGCCCGGGCGGAAGAGGAGCGTGATGCCTGGGTGGCGACTGTAGCAGAGCTGCGACATCGCGGTGAGGAGAGACCTTCTCCAGACATCCTGGAGTTAAGGGTTCTTCTGCAGATGACGAGGAGAGAGACAGAGAGAGAGAGTCGAGAGAAGGGCCGAGCGTCAGAGGGATCAGATCGAGAGGAGGGCCTTGGAGGCCCAAGTGAGGGAGCTCCAGCTGGGCCTTCAGGCCGTCGTGCAGAGGCTAGGAGGGATGGAGACGCGCTACGAGAGAGCGCGAGAGTTCGGGGAGCGACTGCGCAAGTCTGGTCGCTTTGCCGCTAGTGGCTTCTTCGCCATGCCAGGGGAGGAGCAGCGAGTCATTACTATGGAGCCGGCGCCATGAGGCGAGGCGGGTGCTACTGCACGGGGATCCAGGAGGCTTCTGAGGGACCCTCACCTCAGGGGAGAGGAGAGGGACGCCTAGAGGGACGAGCATGAAGATAATGGTAAGAGTTGGCGAGCTAGTGGACCCGCCTCCTCTCTATGATTGTGATGTTTATGACAGCTTATGTAGAATTATGAATGGAGTGTTTTGATTTTTTGCTGCTTGTTTGTTCTCTTATGCGTTCCTTCTTCCCTACACTTCTTCTCCTTTGCACTGTTCCCATGTGATGGGTCTGCCGAGACTCCACCCCAAGCGAAGAATCGCGTCTTGTTGTGACCATTTTCCATGGGAATCTACCGTCGAAGTCAATAATGACGGCCCTAGTCCCTTTTCCCGGATGTTGTGTCAAGTTTTGCGGACGTCCTCCAAAACATGATAGGGTATCCCAAGACAACATAGGGGGCTAGTCGTCATATTCTTCGTCCAATCAATCACCCTGTGTGAACGGTGAAATGACACACGGGACCGCATGGCAGGTGCCTCATCGCGAGGGCTATCATTAAAAGGTGATGGAGGCAATATTGGCCTGCACTCCTTCCATCTCTATAAATTCTTGTCTCTTTTATCCTCCCAGGTATATCGAGAGCTAACTCGAGGAGCACAAGTTCTCACGGGAGAGGAGGAGTTTAAAATTCCGAGAGTTGGATGGAGGACGAATCTTCCCACTCCTCGAAGAGAAGCAGGTCCAGTGGTAGTAGTTCCAGGAGGCTTTCGGACCTCGAAGGGCACTTCAGCGAAAGGGCCCAATCACAACTCGTAAGCTGAGCTTTCCTGCCCTTTTCTCATTCTTTCTTCCTTCCTCTTGACAACACCCTTCTTTATTTCTTATGCACGCACAGAGTGTGATGAAATCACACATTTCATGGGAGTTAGCAGTGGCCGCATACAGGGGTCTCCCGGATTTTCAGAAGGCCAGGCTAGACGTGATGGGATTTGGCACCTTTCTTCGGATCGAGCCGCTCGAGCTCGACCTGGTTTTGATCCAAGCCTTGTGTGAGAGGTAGGACCCAGTGAGTCGGGCATTCCTGATGCCCTGGGGGCACATGGTGCCCAGCTTGGAGGATGTGGTCCGGATCACAAGTCTGAAGGTGGAGGGCGAGGCAGTGACCGGGGTCACTTATGCGGATTACCGAGAAGGTGCTCAGAAGCTACTGGGTTTGGACCTAGATGGTCGAAAAAATAGGTCGGTAGCTAGGGCGTCCCTCATGGATGCATTAGGGCTCACCGACACTTGTCGGCGGGATGATGAATCCTCAGAAGAGTTCATGGAAAGGATGGAAATAGGATGCCGTGTCGTGTACTGCACAGATTTCGGCAACTGGGAAAGATGCAACATAGATTTGAGGAGATTTCTCCTCTTCCTTTTGGGGGGATTGGTACTGAGCTCGAAAGGGGATGGTATCCAATGTCGCTTCCTAGAGCTACTATCAGACCTTGAAAGAGTAGGATACTATGCCTGGGGAGCTGCCATGTTGGCACACTTGTTTGCAGGCCTGTTCCAAGAAGTGGATCGCGAGATGACTGTGAGTGATTTCACACCATTCATCCAGATATTTTTGGTTTTATTTGTTTTGTGTTTTTTTTCTTGTTTTTGCAAGGTACTGATGACCTGCGCCGCGCAGCTGTGGAGCTATTATTACCTCCCCATGGGGAGAGCTCGGCATTGGCGACCCGCGATGGTGCCGCTAGCCAGGCGGTGGGAACCCATCATGAGTGCGGCACCCCTAACCTACCAACTGATGGTGCTAAGGCTGGACCTACAGGAGTTCCCTGCAGCGATGGTAAACTGGAGACCCTACTCAGACATGGTCGATGCTGACCAGTCGTGGGTTCTAGCAAGTCGTGCCCAGTTCGGACGGGAATTGTGGATGCACTGCCTGAATGAAATCGAGCCGCTTCGGCTACGATTGGTTATGAGGACTTTGGGACTGGCTCAAGAATGGGTGGATACGGCTGCGCCACCTCGCGTTGGGAGAGAGACGCGAGGACCGGTGACCTACATTGACTGGCGCGTGCGGTTCCCTGAACAATATGAAGACTGGCAACGGGGTGGCACGATTGTAGAATCACATGCGCGGGATAGCGAGGACTACTTACGTCTATATAGGACAAAGTACGCAGAGCGGCTCCAACCCCGGGGACTTGTGGAGGTAGGTCTCCCCTTTTTCTCTTTTCTTCTTTCTCCTTTTTTTTTGGTTTTCTGGTGAAAATGCTGACTCGTATGGCTGCAGGATATCCGGGATGCCATGATAGCGAATTTACGAACTCGCTTGGCAGAGATGGAGCAACAATTGGGCGATGCCCGTGAAGCCTTGAGTCCTTCGGTAGGTGTACAATGCTCGTTCCTAATTAAAACCCCAGATTCTAGATGTTGGCTGCTAATTCACGCGGTCGTAGCATGCCCAGATTGGCGCGGCTTCCCCAGCGATGGGAGTAGGCGGTGTCTCTTCCAGCTTGTGGATTCCTACCTCAGAACTCGATTTGCTTCACGAGCAACTTGCTCGTGCCACGCAGCGTGCTGCGGAGGCAGAAGGGATGCTCTGTATACAGGTAAAAGTTTCAGTGTTGAGTTCTCTTTGTTTATGCCTTGTCGCGTATCTGAGATGGTACATCTCGACAGGAAAAGGAGACAGAAGAAGCGCTTGCCCAAGCTGTGCAGAGGGAGGCTGGGATAGTAGAACTGGAGAGGGAACTGCGGCGTCGTCCTGATGACGACTCCTCTAGGGATGCCATGGAACTGAGGATCACTCTCCAGTTGGAGAGGGAAGACCGTGAGAGAGAACGTGCAGAGAGAGAAAGAGACGCAGAGAGGGAAAGAGCCAACAGATTGACTGAAAGGGCGGAACGAAGGGCCATGGAGGCCCAACTATTCAAACTCCGAACCAGCCTTGGTCTTGCTGAACAGTGGCTGAGAGATGGTGAGGAACGCTACCGAAGAGCACGAGAGCGTGGCTTTCGTGTTGGTAGCTTCTCTGCTGTTTCCGTGGATCAACGCCGGTGTGTGGGAATAGGAAGGGGAATACAGAGCGGAAGGAGTACCGCTTTTCATAGTTGGGTAGCACCCTTGAGAGCGTTTTGCCCGGAGAGTAGTGGGACGAGTGATGCAGAGAGAGAGGGAGGAACTTGATGTAATTTTTTGGTTTTTTGGAATAAAATACAAGGTTTGATCTGTTTAGTTTTCACCTTTACTTCTGTTGCCTGAATCCCTGCACACATCACTGAAACAAACAAATCAGAATTTCTGTTCTGACTTGGCCCCTTGCTCAATAAGTAAATGGTCACTGTGACTGTCCTTGATAACTGGTCAAGGGGCCAAGCCTTTATTAATGAAGGCAAGGGAAAGATGTGGTGATGATGGATGCAACAGACAAGTATGCGAATGCAAACGATATTAAAGTGAAATGCTGCATACAAATGCAATCATGCAGAATTGATTTATTTTTCTTTTTATATTTAGCATTTTTTTGTTTTATCACAAAAAAGATTTTTTTTTGTTTGTAAATATGTACATTTTCTCTTTTCCATTTTTTGTTGCTTTTATTATAAAATTTTTTTGTTGCTAATGCCTGTCAAGCACCCAAATGGCACCCAACCTATACGAGAACAGGGGTTTCTTACTAACCTCCCAAGTGTCCTAAGTGCACATCTAGGTTGATTTGGGCCTCTAGACCCCTCGAATGATGATCCCGCCGGCTAAGACTTACCCTGATGACAATACCGTCATGCCATGCTTAGGCTCCCAGTCGCTTCCGACTACAGGGATTCACCCAAAAGATATTTGAGGTAAATGATTTGCCCGACTCGAGTCTATTTCCTCACAACTCTAGATGGTGTATGATGGAACACCCTAGAACCCTAACGACCAACCGCGCGACGCTGACCCGGAATCAGACGCCGTCGCACTCATAGGTGACGCGCTTGCATTGGCCTAAGCCCGAGGTTAAACAAGAAGACATCAAGGTGGTAAACAGGGGTCTTGACCAGCCAGAAACACGGAGACTCCTTCGCAGCGATAGCTTTTGTTTTTCAAAGTAGGCAACCAAATGTGTATATTAACTCTTTCCACCTTAACTCTTTTCAAAGTAGGGCCCATTAACTCTTTCCTTTTAGACAACTTCGGACCAAATCTCGAGCATTTACATTCCATAGCCCCCCCCCCTTTTTGTGGATTCGAACTTTTACTTTGAGGGGTTCCATTTATCGCATCAGGCACGGTCACGACCAGTCTCTTGATTTTGATTTTGTATTTCTTTTTGTGAGGGAGATATAGTAGTTTGACGTTTGTGGGCTCCCTTTCGTATGCCTGCGGGGACACTGCCCTCTTCTCGTGCTCTGATCGATGCTCGAGGAAATGGATCCTACTCTTGCCTTTGGGGTTTGAGTTTCGGTTTCTCATGCTCAGCGTTTTAAGGGCGCCGACTGTCTCATTTGGTCGAAGAGAAAAGAATAAAGATTACAGCTTCCGGAGATCTTCTGGGTGGGGCCCCACCGTAGGTGATGCTACCGACTTTTTTTGAATAAAATACATAAGTGAGCACATGTTAGCTTTCTTCGAGCGAGCATAGGCCGACGTGGCCCGACAGGGATCTCCACGGTTCTGGCAAACCAAGACCCGGTGCCTACCTAGCCTTAATGGGCCCTATCCTAACATGAAGGTTAGATGCAGTGACTTGACTACATGGTGACCACCAGGCATTGGTATTTTGAATTTGCCATATTTTTAGTGATTTTCAATATTTCTTTATTTTTGATGTTTTCTATCTTTTCATCATTTTTTTGTTTTGTGCTAAGGGTAGTATTTCTTAAGATAAAGCCCATTCCAAGGGTGGGATAACTCGATCCCTTCGGCGTTGATTAGCTTGTAGGCGTTGCTAGGGTACAAGGCTTGAATTACATATGGTCCTTCCCAATTGGGTTGGAGCTTAGAACGCGACCCTCCAGGTTTGACAAAAATTCTTTTTACGACCATCTCACCGACTTTGAATTTTCTCTCAACGACTTTCTTTTGGTAAAAGCGAGCGAGTCTATTTTGATACACACGCGCGTGTTCGGCAGCGGCCAGCCGCTTCTCATCCAAGAGTTCCAACTGGGCGAGGAGTGAATTACGACGATCGTCGAGGGGAAATTCCTCGTCTAATTGTACCCTGAGAGAAGGGATCAGAGTCTCGTACGGGACTACCGCTTCCATACCATAAGTAAGGGCAAATGGAGTCTGCCCGGTGGGGGTACGGATTGAAGTGCGATAGGCCCATAGGGCTTCGATAAGTTTTTCTGGCCAGTCTGAAAAGTTACTAGACTCGCAGGTTTTTTTGATGATTTTGAGCAATATTTTATTGGTGGCCTCCGCTTGGCCGTTACCTTGTGGGTAATAAGGCGATGAATGATGCAATGCAATTGCGTACCTTTTGCAGAGGTCGTATAGGTCCTGAGAAATGAACTGTGGCCCATTGTCGGTGACGATTGTGCTTGGGACGCCGAATCTGGCGAGGATGTTCTTCATGATGAACTTGCAGACTGTTGACGCCTTGATTTCCGCGTAAGCTTCGGCTTCGGCCCATTTGGTGAAGTATTCCGTCGCAGTAAGGATGAAAGATTTCTGCTTGGTGAGGGAATTGGGATCACCTCAGGGACCAATGATGTCGAATGCCCACATGGAGAAAGGCCACGGGGAGGATATTGGATGAAGTGAGGAAGATGGTGAATGGATTTTATCGGCGTGAAGTTGACACTTGGCACACCTACGGACATAGATAGCACAATCCTCTTCCATAGTGGGCCAATAAAAGCCTTAGCGAATGATCTTCTTGGCGAGCATCTGACTATTCACGTGGCCACTGCACACACCCGAGTGCGTCTTCTCTACACATTTCCAAACTTCATCGTCACCAAGACATCTTAACAGAATACCAGTAAGGCTCCTCCTATAGAGTAGACCTCCAACCAATGTGTATTTCTGAGCCACCCTTCTTATGGCTTTCTTGTCCTCTGTGGTGGCCCCTTCAGGATAAGACTGATCTTGGCAGTATTTGACGATTTCATAGAACCATGGTTTCTCTTCATCAGCCAGTTCTTCTTCAGCCTCTGCCAACATGATTTCCCTCTTTTCAAGGATATCTTCTTGCAGGATCTTCCTTGCTATCCTGTCTTTGATATTTACGTAGGAAGCATCATCGATTGCAGGGGCGTGAAGTTTGTAGATGGAAATGGACTCAAACCATCTTCCTAGAGGGAACCTTATGGATGATGCCAACGAGGCGAGGGCATCGGCGAGAATATTTTGATGACGAGGGACATGAACAAAGATCAGTTTGGTGAACAGTTTGGCAAAGGCAGCAGTGAGTTCTTGGTATGGCTTGAGTTTGGGATCGCGAGTGCGATATTTAGTGAGCACCTGGCGAAGGATGAGTTGACTATCACCTATGACTCGCAACTCAGTGAAACGAAAAGAATGAGCAAGTTCTAGGCCAGCTAGAAGAGCTTCATATTCGGCTATATTCTTGGTAACTGGAAATTTGAGCTGGTATGCCAATGGGAATGTGAGGCCTTCAGGCGACAGGAGGGTGACGCCGATTCCTCTCCCTTGAGAATTCAGAGCTCCATCAAAATATAGCGTCCGCATTGGCTCATCTGATTGGTTGACGGACATTAGTTCCTCATCTGGAAACTATGATTGGACGGGATCGAACTTGGGAAGAGGATGGTGAGCGAGATGCTCGGCAATGGCATAGCCTTTAATCACCTTTTGCTGGATGTAGGTGATGTCGAACTGAGAGAGAAAACTTTGCTAGCGTGCTAGCCTATCCGTAAGGATGGATTTCTCCAGAAGGAATTTGATAGGATTCATTCGAGCAATCAAGTGGACCTCATGAGCCAAGAAGTAGTGCTTCAATTTCTGCACTACCCAAACGAGGGCAGCACAGGTTTTCTCCATGACGGTGTACTTCTGCTCACAGGGATTGAGAAGTTTGGACAAGTAATAGGTTGCCCGTTCCTTACCTTCTTCATCAGCTTGTGTGAGGACGGCTCCCACGGAGTCATCCAAGACTGAGACGTAAAGGATCAGAGGTTTTTCTGGTTTGGGTGGAATGAGAACGGGTGGACTAGCCAGATATTCCTTCAACCCTTCAAAAGCTTTCTGACATTTAGAATTCCAGTGGAATTCTACTCCTGGCTTGGTCAGCTCGTAGAGAGGTCTACACCTTTGTGAATGTTGGGACACAAACTGACGAATAAACTGCAACCTCCCGATTAAACCTTGGACTTCCCTCAAATTCTTGGGAGGCGGCATATCCCTGATGGCCTTAGCTTTGTCGGGATCTATCTCGATCCCTCTTTTACTCACAATGAACCCCAGCAATTTACCCGACGACACACCAAACACACACTTTTTCGGGTTCATTTTCAATTGGAACTCCATTGACCTCTGCAGGACCTTAGTGAAAACTTCTGGATGTTCCATCCTGGTCCTTGATTTCACCAATAAGTTATCCACATATACTTCCAGATATATGTGCATCATGTCATGAAATATGGCCATCATCGCTCTTTGGTAAGTAGCTCCAGCATTCTTTAATCCGAACGGCATGACCACGTAACAATATGTTCCCCAAGGGGTAGTGAATGATGTCTTTTCTTGATCCTCTTCTGCCAAACGAATTTGATTGTATCCTGAAAATTCATCCATGAATGAGAGGGTTTCGTAGCCTGTCGTGTTATCAATCAACACATCAATGTGAGGTAAGGGAAAATCATCTTTTGGACACGCGAGGTTAAGGTCCCGGAAGTCGATGCAAATCCTGACCTTCCCATCTTTCTTCATGACCGGGATAATGTTCGCCACCCATTGAGGATAAAGGACGACTCTAATGAACCTGGCTTTGTGGAGCTTATCGACCTCTTCTTTCATTTTCAAAGCCATCTGAGGGTGGAAACGCCTTAACCTTTATTTTACCGAGACGGACCCTGGTTTTATGGTTAAACGGTGTTCGACCAAGGTTGAATCCAGACCCGGCATATCCTCGTAGCTCCATGCAAACGTGTCCTTATATTTCTTGAAAACTTCAATTAATGCCTCTTCTTCAGAGGGTGGTAGATTATCACTTATGAGGATGATCCTAGGGTCTTCCTCAGTTCCCAAGTTGACTTCTTTGGTGGACTCTTCTACGGCAGTTGACGGCTCGTCGAATCTCCTTATTCCACTAGCATATGCACCAGCCGCATCCTCATATTCCTCACCCTCATCTTCGGTAGGGTATTCTTCATCCCTGATCTCGTAGACTCCATACCCTTCATCAAATGCACAGTCGCCCTCACATTCTATTTCCGGTAGCCGGATGGGATTTTTTTAACAATTCAGGGATGGCAAGGAGGGCTTGACACCTGGCGACTAAATCCAGAAGGAATCGACGAGGGATCTGCCTACCCTTGGATTTCTTCCTAGGTACTACCCTTGACCTATCATTCCTAGATTGACTGACAATATTTACAGAAGAAGAGGAAGATGAAGAGGATGGTGTAGAATGTACAGGAGAAGACCCCTCAGAGGAGGGGTAGAAAAGGTCGCTCATCGGACCTTGGACGGGTGGTCCGCAGGGTGGGACGCACCCGTGGGAGATGTAGGAGGTTTCCTCAACGAAGATGTGTTGTTGAGGAGTTTGAAAATTGACGTTTTTTTTTCGTTTTCATTTTTGATGACAAAACAGTGAAAAGAGATCGGAGGAGAGAGAAAAGTGGTTATGGCTAGAGGATTGCGAGGCTCATGGAGCAGATCATGGTTGAAGACCTGGCGCGGGTTGAGAAGCCCGCGTAGGTATGTAAGCAGAGAAGGGGATCTGGGAAGATCATCAGATAATTGTCTGGCCCAGGAAGAAGATATCAGCAAAGGCTGAGACGAGTGGATGGAGAAGATGGCGGCTAATGAGCCGTCGACGGCAATGTTGAGGACGGATGAAGATCCGTCGATGACAGGGTCCTTCTGGCGAGGACGAGGATAGTTTGGAACCTTGACAAGAGTGGTAATATTCTCTGGTATTCCGGAGATCAATGGTGGTCCTTCAAGCTGCGGAGACGAGAACATCCTTTCCAGTGCAACGGAAATGTCCCGTATGTCGAACCATTTGTTCCACTCGCATTCCGGATCTTTGATCTTGCCTCTTTTGGTGATCCTCGGACATTTTTCAGCCAAATATACAGCATGTGATCCCCCATATGCTCCTCGTGAATAATCTCCCATATGAACAACGGGTCCTCTGTTGAAGTGGTTTGATAGAGTCCATGTGAGGGGCTTCCAATCCGCCTTGAACGGTCCTTTGAAGCCAAGGCCAAACCTGCGGTTCGGCCTAATTTCCTTTGGCGGTTTGAGCCTACCCTGTAACTGTGCGCCCAGACCTTTACCCTGTTGGTAGCCGATGTTCCTCATAATCTCCCACACTTTGGAGTGAAAAGGGAGATATGATGTTGCGGTTGCCCTGACTGGCTCCTTTAGTGCTAGTGGAACGTGAGATAGATCACGCACGTCCAGCGATGACAATATGGGCCGATGAGATGGCCAAACAGAGGGCAGAGAGGAGTTGATAGCATCCACTGTGTGAAGGACAGGTGTACTGACCACTTTAATAATCCTCCCATTGTAAGGAAACTTCAGGCACTGATGGTTGGTGGAAGGCACAGCGTCCATGGCTTCGATGTAAGGGCGACCCAGTATAGCCTTGAATGTGGGGTCCATGTTGTTAGAATGTAAGGCCCGGATATAGAGGGGGGTGAATGTATCCCTCTACAAATATAGCCTAATTAAAACTCTAAAGCTCAGTAATGCGGAATTAAAACTGTTGCAGAAATAGCCTGAGGAACCTTAGAAGGATCAAAGCAAGACAAGAACTCAAGAAGCCATCGAAGGATCCTAAGCAAGCATCTAATGCGCAGCAATTAAGTGAACATATAAGAAGATCAAACCACAAGGGACACCAGGGTTTTTAGGTGGTTCGGTCAATAGACCTACGTCCACCCCTCACTCCCAACCGGAGTGAGGCTTCCACTAGTAACACTAGCACAGCAGACTCAGTCTGCAACAAATGCTGCCACACAGTTTGACAAGTGGAACAACCTCCCCTCTTCCTCCCAACCGGAGGGACACCCCAAGTGACTCCCAGCCACTTGGAAACCAGAGACACACGGTCTCTCTTCCTCCAGACTCGGAGGGAACCCCTGGACTTGCTACCCACAAGCCCAGAACCGGAGGACCAAACCTCCCTTCCTCCAAACTGGAGGGGAACCTAGAGACCCAAGTCTCTCTTCCTCTGAACCCCAGAGGGAAACACAAGTGACATTAAGTCACCTGCAAACCAGAGGTCTCGGACCTCTCTTCCTCCCAACCGGAGGGACCCCTGGACTTGAAACCTACAAGCCCAGAACCGGAGGACGAGCCTCCCTTCCTCTAACCAGAGGGAACCCACAAGTAGCACCCAGCTACTTGCAATCGGAGATAGCAATCTCCCTTCTCCTGAACCAACAGGAGAGACCCCGACCTCTCTACAGAGAATCGGAAATACAGCAGGTGAATAGTTCAAAAGAAAAACAAAACCCAGCAACAGAAAGCTGAAAAGATAAAAACAAATGTGGCTCTCGCAGGAGCTGGCTGGCCTGGATTTGATCCACGGTCCAGCATGAACTTATTCTACTGCTTCTCTCTTTCTCACAGCATGAACTCTCTTTTCTTCTCCTTCTTCTTTCTTACTTCTTCTTCTTCTCACTGCTTCTGCCTTCTCCTTTTTCTCACTCTCTCTATCTCACTATCTCTCTTTCTTTTTCTTCTTCTGCTCTCTCGATCTAGCTCCCAGCCTTCTCTATCTCTTCTTTCTCTTCTGCACTTCTTCTCTTAGCTCTGGCTGCTTCTAATTCAGTCACTCTCAGCCCTCGCACCTTCTTCAGAGGAAGAAGACACATATATATAGCAGCAGCAGATTAGGGCGGCGTGTGCTCTCCACGATTCCCGCCCAAATGCTTCAGTCCACGTGGAGGCTCCTCTGTATCTCGGATCACGTGCCAGATGCCAGCCTCGTATCACGTGCCCACTCTGCATAGGCTCCACGAACAGTAGAATAGATCAAACTGGTTCGGATTTGATCCTGAACCCAGAATCCTTCTTCTTCTTCTTTTTCTTCTTCTCCTGCAAAGAGATTAAAAACATTAATACTCAGGGTTCTCTCTCTCTCTATATATATATATCTGAAATAAGTCGGTTGACACTCAAGCTAAAGCTGCACGAGGTGTGTAGGAACAACAAAAGGTGCACTATACTTAGAACGACACGAGGTACATAAAATGACTACAGCACGAGATAAAAAGAGAACGACACGAGGTAAAGAAGGAAATAACACGGAGTAAAACGGTAGAAAGACACATGATCATAGGAACCTTGGACGAAGATAGAAAGAAGTAACACGAAGACACAAATACAACACTAAGACACAAACATAGAAATAACATGAAGACTCAAACACAAGATTAACACGAAGACATAAAAACAATATGAAGACACAAAAACAAAAGATAACACGAAGATACAGGAAAATGACTCGAACACGAGGACGACACGGGCTGAAAACAACTCGAAGATGAAAACAAAAACCGACACGAAGTGTAATCACAAAGCAAGAAAGACACGGGGTCTTGGAAGAAACAACACGAATACAGAAGACTCGAAGACATAGGGGTGACACAGATGGAGCGACACGAGGTGGCACAGAAAGCAGCACGAGGTGCTGCAGTGTTCAGCACGCGATGGAACAAATAACGACACTAAGGCTCATAGTGTTGTCAACCTCAAAACATGTAAAGACTCAATTTCTACAAGGAGAACTTGAACTATCTAAAGCAGTACTCTTCTTCAATTTTTTATACCGTTTTCTTAACAGTTCATGAGATTCAAATAATTCAGCATATGTATTCTCCCAATCTTCTAGAGAAAAATTCTCGAAGAGATTTACCTCATCATCATCATCTTCAGTCGGACTGCTGCCTTGATTGCTGCCAATTGGATTACTTCTGTTAGCCATCATGCAATTGTCCTCGTTTACCCTATCAAATTGTTTCAGCCTATCCAGGATGTCCTTTGCTGAGCTGCAATTATGAAGACAAGACCATAAGGCTCTGTCAGTAGCTGCTTTCAGCAGGTTAAAGACTTTCTAATTTTCTCCATCCTTTGATCTGTGTCTGTCGGTCCATTTGGACACTTTCGTTGGTAAGGTGTGAGGACCTTGTGAAATTAATTTCCACAAATCAAGATTAGCAGAATTTACATAAGCATGTAAAGCAGTGTACCACTGACTGAAACCAGAACCACTAAAGACGGGTGATAAAGCCATTGAAAACCAAATAGCGAGTAAGTTCAAGGCAACATGAATAATTATGCACTAAAAAACAAATTAGCACCTAAGACAGCAAGATTGAATCTGTAGGTCGCTGGACCTTGTATGCAGACACCACTCTGATACCAATTGTTAGAATGTAAGGCCCGGATACAGAGGGGGGTGAATGTATCCCTCTACAAATATAGCCTAATTAAAACTCTAAAGCTCAGTAATGCGGAATTAAAACTGTTGCAGAAATAGCCTGAGGAACCTTAGAAGGATCAAAGCAAGACAACAACTCAAGAAGCCATCGAAGGATCCTAAGCAAGCATCTAATGTGCAGCAATTAAGTGAACATATAAGAAGATCAAACCACAAGGGACACCAGAGTTTTTAGGTGATTCGGTCAATAGACCTACGTCCACCCCTCACTCCCAACCGGAGTGAGGCTTCCACTAGTAACACTAGCACATCAGACTCAGTCTGCAACAAATGCTGCCACACAGCTTGACCAGGGGAACAACCTCCCCTCTTCCTCCCAACCGGAGGGACACCCCAAGTGACTCCCAGCCACTTGGAAACCAGAGACACACGGTCTCTCTTCCTCCAGACTCGGAGGGAACCCCTAGACTTGCTACCCACAAGCCCAGAACCGGAGGACCAAACCTCCCTTCCTCCAAACCGGAGGGGAACCTAGAGACCCAAGTCTCTCTTCCTCTGAACCCCAGAGGGAAACACAAGTGACATTAAGTCACCTGCAAACCAGAGGTCTCGGACCTCTCTTCCTCCCAACCGGAGGGACCCCTGGACTTGAAACCTACAAGCCCAGAACCGGAGGACGAGCCTCCCTTCCTCTAACCAGAGGGAACCCACAAGTAGCACCCAGCTACTTGCAACCGGAGATAGCAATCTCCCTTCTCCTGAACCAACAGGAGAGACCCCGACCTCTCTACAGAGAATCGGAAATACAGCAGGTGAATAGTTCAAAAGAAAAACAAAACCCAGCAACAGAAAGCTGAAAAGATAAAAATAAATGTGGCTCTCGCAGGAGCTGGCTGGCCTGGATTTGATCCACGGTCCAACAGGAACTTCTTCTACTGCTTCTCTCTTTCTCACAGCACGAACTCTCTTTTCTTCTCCTTCTTCTTTCTTACTTCTTCTTCTTCTCACTGCTTCTGCCTTCTCCTTTTTCTCACTCTCTCTATCTCACTGTCTCTCTTTCTTTTTCTTCTTCTGCTCTCTCGATCTAGCTCCCAGCCTTCTCTATCTCTTCTTTCTCTTCTGCACTTCTTCTCTTAGCTCTGGCTGCTTCTACTTCAGTCACTCTCAGCCCTCGCACCTTCTTCAGAGGAAGAAGACACATATATATAGCAGCAGTAGATTAGGGCGGCGTGTGCTCTCCACGATTCCCGCCCAAATGCTTCAGTCCACGTGGAGGCTCCTCTGCATCTCGGATCACGTGCCAGATGCCAACCTCGTATCACGTGCCCACTCTGCATAGGCTCCACGAACAGTAGAATTGATCAAACTGGTTCGGATTTGATCCTGAACCCAGAATCCTTCTTCTTCTTCTTTTTCTTCTTCTCCTGCAAAGAGATTAAAAATATTAATACTCAGGGTTCTATATATATATATATATATACCTGAAATAAGTCGGTTGACACTCAAGCTAAAGCTGCACGAGGTGTGTAGGAACAACAAAAGGTGCACTATACTTAGAACGACACGAGGTACATAAAATGACTACAGCACGAGATAAAAAGAGAACGACACGAGGTAAAGAAGGAAATAACACGGAGTAAAACAGTAGAAAGACACACGATCAGAGGAACCTTGGACGAAGATAGAAAGAAGCAACACGAAGACACAAATACAACACTAAGACACAAACACAGAAATAACATGAAGATTCAAACACAAGATTAACACGAAGACATAAAAATAATACGAAGACACAAAAATAAAAGATAACATGAAGATATAGGAAAATGACTCGAACACGAGGACGACACGGTCTGAAAACAACTCGAAGATGAAAACAGAAACCGACACGAAGTGTAATCACAAAGCAAGAAAGACACGGGGTCTTGGAAGAAACAACACGAATACAGAAGACTCGAAGACATAGGGGTGACACAGATGGAGCGACACGAGGTGGCACAGAAAGCAGCACGAGGTGCTGCAGTGTTCAGCACGCGATGGAACAAATAACGACACTAAGGCTCATAGTGTTGTCAACCTCAAAACATGTAAAGACTCAACAATTGAAAGTCTGAAGGCGATGTACAGACTTTATGAGAAGGCAACTGAACACTGTACACACTTCCAATGTACAGACTTCATATGAACAGACCAATGTGCATACTTCCCTTCGATGCATCTACAGTGCAATGTATTGGCTTGACAAACATTATGCAATGTTTGGACTTTGATGAATGACCCAATGTATGGACTTTGCGAACAAGATGTAATGCTGACCGATGTATACACTTGGCAAAGAGAGTGATGCATGAACTACCCTGTACAGACTTTAAGACTTAATGACCAACAAAAAGTAGGCAAAGCAGCATGGCGTCAACCCAGCTGATCCACTGCGTCAACGCAGCTAGTGAACCAGCGACTACTGCGTCAACGCAGTGTCCTTGTAGCGTCAACGCAGCTAGTGAACAGACAGCCAATGCGTCAACCCAATCTCCAACTGCGTCAACGCACTCATTGCACAGAACCCATATTAATGAAAGACAGACATGCAGACATGCAGACATGGTGAGTGTATAATCTATGCCATGCTCACAGTTAAACTGTTTTGTGTACCAAGTTCTGAATGAAGTAAACACATATGACATGAGACGGACGCTGTACATACTTGATGCATGTGAACAGTGAGACGGATGTATAGACTTGATGAACTACAACATGAACATTATCAGCAGAGAAGCAATGCACAGAACAGAAATCAAGCACAAACCAATTTATCACAGCATGACTCAAGCATACGCATGCATTCTTCACAATTCAGACATGGCACACTCATGCAATCTCCCACAGAATAGATCAGACATATTCAAGATAAAGTGGTGACTCAATTATGTTGCTATCATTAAAACACCACATCATCAACAAAGCACAAGGGGCACAACAATCTCCCCCTTTTTGATGATGGCAACATAATGAGTCACACTGACTCATCAAACTATTCTCCCCCTTTGACATAATCAAAAAGAAGGGAAATGGTTTGATAGTCAAATGTAGCACATAAATGCAGCACACAAAGACAGCACATAAATGTAGAGAATGAGTCATGGTTCTTAAAAATGAAGATCTCCCTTATGACAATGAAACAGCTCTCCCCCTATCAACATGCATGATTGACTACTCTCCCTTAGATGTAAATAAACCATAACTCCCCCTGAAGCACAGGAATGGACTCTGGTTATCCAATAAATCAATCTGAAATCAGCCATTACAAAGAATCTGAATTCTGGTGAAAATACCACAGAATCAGAACTTATTGCAGAACAAGATGGAAGATTCCAACAGTGTGGAGAGAAATGCATCTCAGGAATCAATCTGAAATCCACCACCATAAGGATTCTGAAGTTCAGAGGGCTGCAAGTGAACAAGGTAATAATGGGAGTGGCACCTCACATTTGTATGGTCAGAAAAATGCAGATGGAATCAGTCAACTGATAAGAGAGGAGTTCACTTTGTTGATCATGCATGAATCTGATCATGAGGGATTTGAATGCATACATCACTTCAATAAGTCTTAAAAGATGTAGACTCTTCTATCATAAGGAGTTATGAAGTGGCAACTTAACCAATCTGATTTAATTTTGATGTATACCAACTTTGCCAAATTAAACTCAATGCTCATATCTGAATCCAAGTTTTAATAAAAGTGAACCAAATAGTCAGAAAACACTCAAAAACAATCATCTTTTATCTTACACATATGATCTCAATTGCACCTTTGAAAAATACACAGGTTAGTACTGAAGTTAAACACTTTTTCAAGAACATGAGTTGACAGATTTTTTCAAGATAATTTTATTTGAAGCACATTATATTTTTCCTGAGCAATTTAAGTTGATCAACACCTTTTTACATGAGGCACAACAAGTCTTAGTTGAAGTGACCCAGTTACTCAGTGTGATAACTGGCATTGCCTCTCACTTTGAGAGCAGAGTTAGCAATATGAGTGTCTTTTTACATGAGAAGACACCTTTATCAGAGGCCAGACTCCCCAGCTACTCAACACAAATAAGCTATTGCTCTGTCAGGTTTTGTTTCACTAAATTTTTATCAGAGATAACTGTGGCACCTCATGACATGAGTTACTTTATTTCATTGATAAAGAACTCAGTTTCTCAGTGACCGAGTCATTGCTCTGAATTCATAATTTTTCATTTAGTCAACTTTTTCAAGTTAATGTTTAACCACAACACTCACTCTATGTATCTCTACCAAAGTAGCCTAGATTTCAAATTTTCAGATATCAGATGAGAGACTTTAAGGATTACATGACACAAGAGGTTAAAGTTTATTAAACCTTATCAACAGATATTTTCAATTCGTTTAATTACAAGGCTGAGAATACATTAATCTTATATCAGTCTGATTCAGTGATAATTCTTAAACCCATATGACAGGAGTTTCTACCAAAATCTCAGACTGAATTGCATGATATGCAGCTTAAGTTCCTCAGATCAGAACAATAAATTTAGCTGACCAACAACTCAATAATGCAGCCAAAATAGTCACACCAGCTAAGAGGTATATGAAGGAAGAGTACAAGCTGGTGGAAGAGTCAATCAGCAAGAGAGAATAAGGTTTAAAAACACTAGCAGAGTCAATCACTCAATACAGGTTTAAAGTCATTTCAGTCAGACAAAATGAGACACTCCTTCTTCAACAGATTGAGGATTAGCAGCCAAATTTTCAGATTCAAGAAGGTATGAACTCAAAATAGTCAATTGATGATTTGAAAGAGTGTAGAATGTGAATTTCAAATAGTGACAACAATATAATAATGCTCCCCCTTGTCTATATGCAGTGACTCACATAAGACTCAACAAGCTCCCCCTGAATTGATGCAGTTTATGCAAGTTAGACAGAAGAGAATTACTATAAGCATGATTGTTCAATTCATATTTCAGAAAACTTCAGTTTAGCACCAACAGATCAACATGATATGCAATACACTGCTCTATATGACTTGACCCATGGTACTGAGCGGAGGACTTGGTCCAAGGACCACCTCACACATGGCAGTAGCATCCAGACATACTCCAACTGCCCTCCAGCATTGTTCCATTTCATATACCATGATGGTCATGCAAATGACATATGCAGTGCAAAGCAATCTCATTTATTTAGTGCAAACAACAGCATGAGAAGAACATCAAAAATCAACCAAGCAAAACAACAATTTCAGATAATGAAATTGAAACAGATTTCAGAACTGACCTGAATTGAGTCCTGGGGTTTTCTTTTTGAGTGCCTTGGTTAACCCCTTTTATTTCTCCCTCCAAGGCACACCTGCAAAGTATTTGATCATCTTGATCCTGCAGGGACCCAAGCAGCTTTGGGTCCTGCGTTAGCCCTGACAGGTTTTCTAAATATTTTCATAGCAACATTATCATCAAATTTCATCAGTGAACAGTCATCCATAGAATGTCCAAATTTTTCACAGTATCTACATGAAATGGCTAGTGTTTGATTCTTATGATGCATATTAACAGCAGGGTGATGTTTATAAACATGTTCATAAGATTTTCTGTTATATGCATGAGCAGTTTGATGCTTGTTCTTAACCATCCAACATTCGACAGATTTATGACCTGGCTTCCCACAGTTATAGCATGAAATTTTCACAAAAGGTTTTGCAGGGAATTTGACAAAATGGGGTTTAACATAGTTCTTTTGAACATACCAACAGTCCTTGACTGTATGCCCCTTTTTCCCACAGTGGGAGCAAGCAAAAGAATTTCTTCTATGAAAAACATTTTTACCCCAAGTAGATCTAAACAGCACTCAGCAGCCTTGTGCCCAGGCTTATTGCAGTTGAAGCACACAATGTGCTGACTAGAATTGTGGTTAGATCCATATGGACCATGAACATGAATGGGGAACTTGGCATGCTGTTTAATGTCTTCTTTCATGATAAAACATTCACTCATGAGATGACCATGCTTCCCACAATAATGACATGAGACATCAGGCTTCCTAGCAACATGGTTTCTATCAAAAGAGTTTCTAGAATGTAAAGTTCCACTAGCATGCTCATCTTTAACATCAATCCACAATCCTCCATTATGTGACCTCCTTTCCCACAATAATAACATGAACCCTTTTTAATGTGAGTGTGTGAGAGATCATGTGAATTGTGTGTAGCCTTCTTTATAGTAACAGGAGTGTCTTTATCCTTCTTCTGTGAAGTTTCACCCTTTTTCAGTTTTTGATTTTGTTCCATAGTTTTGGGTTTCACAGTGGATTTTTGTGCAGTGAATTTGAAGACAGAAGGAGCAGAGGTTGTGTTCTGATTGGTGGCTTTGACAAAAACAGTAGATGTTTCATTCCCATTACTCCTTTTATTTGTCGGACTATAGCCCAGTCCCTTTCTCTCAAAGTTATCACTCTTTCCAAGAAGCTTATTCAGATTGTCCTTACCTTTGACAAATTTTGATAGAGAATTTTTCAAATCTTTAATCTCAAAATTCAAATCAACAATTTTAGCTTCATATTTGGACAGATCTATTTCACAGGAAATGACTTGTTGATGCAAGGCATCATTCAGACTCTTGAGTTTTTCAACTTCTTGTTTTAGTTTTGTTTCATTGTCAGCTTCAGATAGGGACTTATAAAGATCATCAACTTCTTGTTGAAGGGATGTGATAGTAAGCTCATATCCAGCTATTTTCCGTTCACTACAACTGACATTTTCATTTAACATTAAGTTGATGGTTTTCAGACTCTCAATTTCTTGTTCAGCATTCATCAACCTATCAGAATTATCCACACTCACACACTTGCCTTTTTCCATTGTCATTAGCCTATCTGTCAGCTGGGTGTTTAGATGTTTCAACTCATTGATTTCCTCTTCCAGTTTACTGTTCTGCTCTAGGAGATCAGCATCAAGCACCCATTCATCTGAGAGAGACTGACATTCATGAAACATTTCCTGTTGTTTTTCAGAATCTTTCTGTAATTCTATGTTTACAGATTTTATGGCATTAAGCTTTTCAATCAGCAATTTGTTCTCCTGTCTAAGTTTCTCTGATTTTTCATCATTTTTATTGGAGAACTCTTTAAGAGAATCATTTTCAGATTTCAGCTTGTTTAGTTCAGACTTAACACATTCAATTTCTTTCAGCAAATCCTTGCTCTGAACAGAATCATGACTAGCTAGACTAATCTTCTTTTCAAGTTCAGAGATTTCTTTCACATGATCTTGATTCTCAGTTTTCAATAAAGAAATTTGTTTCTTCAACATTAGAAGATCAGACATACAGGCATCATGAATATTTTTCAATTCAACACAATTTCTACAAGGAGAACTTGAACTATCTAAACCAGTACTCTTCTTCAATTTTTTATACCGTTTTCTTAACAGTTCATGAGATTCAAATAATTCAGCATATGCATTCTCCCAATCTTCTAGAGAAAAATTCTCGAAGAGATTTACCTCATCATCATCATCTTCAGTCTGACTGCTGCCTTGATTGCTGCCAATTGGATTACTTCTGTTAGCCATCATGCAATTGTCCTCGTTTACCCTGTGAAATTGTTTCAGCCTATCCAGGATGTCCTTTGCTGAGCTGCAATTATGAAGACAAGACCATAAGGCTCTGTCAGTAGCTGCTTTCAGCAGGTTAAAGGCTTTCTGATTTTCTCCATCCTTTGATCTGTGTCTGTCGGTCCATTTGGACACTTTCGTTGGTAAGGTGTGAGGACCTTGTGAAATTAATTTCCACAAATCAGGATTAGCAGAATTTACATAAGCATGTAAAGCAGTGTACCACTGACTGAAACCAGAACCACTAAAGACGGGTGGTAAAGCCATTGAAAACCAAATAGCGAGTAAGTTCAAGGCAACATGAATAATTATGCACTAAAAACAAATTAGCACCTAAGACAGCAAGATCGAATCTGCAGGTCGCTGGACCTTGTATGCAGACACCGCTCTGATACCAATTGTTAGAATGTAAGGCCCGGATACAGAGGGGGGTGAATGTATCCCTCTACAAATATAGCCTAATTAAAACTCTAAAGCTCAGTAATGCGGAATTAAAACTGTTGCAGAAATAGCCTGAGGAACCTTAGAAGGATCAAAGCAAGACAACAACTCAAGAAGCCATCGAAGGATCCTAAGCAAGCATCTAATGCACAGCAATTAAGTGAACATATAAGAAGATCAAACCACAAGGGACACCATGGTTTTTAGGTGGTTCGGTCAATAGACCTACGTCCACCCCTCACTCCCAACCGGAGTGAGGCTTCCACTAGTAACACTAGCACAGCAGACTCAGTCTGCAACAAATGCTGCCACACAGCTTGACTAGGGGAACAACCTCCCCTCTTCCTCCCAACCGGAGGGACACCCCAAGTGACTCCCAGCCACTTGGAAACCAGAGACACACGGTCTCTCTTCCTCCAGACTCGGAGGGAACCCCTGGACTTGCTACCCACAAGCCCAGAACCGGAGGACCAAACCTCCCTTCCTCCAAACCGGAGGGGAACCTAGAGACCCAAGTCTCTCTTCCTCTGAACCCCAGAGGGAAACACAAGTGACATTAAGTCACCTGCAAACCAGAGGTCTCGGACCTCTCTTCCTCCCAACCGGAGGGACCCCTGGACTTGAAACCTACAAGCCCAGAACCGGAGGACGAGCCTCCCTTCCTCTAACCAGAGGGAACCCACAAGTAGCACCCAGCTACTTGCAACCGGAGATAGCAATCTCCCTTCTCCTGAACCAACAGGAGGGACCCCGAACTCTCTACAGAGAATCGGAAATACAGCAAGTGACTAGTTCAAAGAAAAACAAAACCCAGCAACAGAAAGCTGAAAAGATAAAATCAAATGTGGCTCTCGCAGGAGCTGGCTGGCCTGGATTTGATCCACGGTCCAGCAGGAACTTCTTCTACTGCTTCTCTCTTTCTCCCAGCACGAACTCTCTTTTCTTCTTCTTCTTCTTTCTTACTTCTTCTTCTTCTCACTGCTTCTGCCTTCTCCTTCTTCTCACTCTCTCTATCTCACTGTCTCTCTTTCTTTTTCTTCTTCTGCTCTCTCGATCTAGCTCTCAGCTTTCTCTATCTCTTCTTTCTCTTCTGCACTTCTTCTCTTAGCTCTGGCTGCTTCTACTTCAGTCACTCTCTGCCCTCGCACCTTCTTCAGAGGAAGAAGACACATATATATAGCAGCAGCAGATTAGGGCGGCGTGTGCTCTCCACGATTCCCGCCCAAATGCTTCAGTCCACGTGGAGGCTCCTCTGCATCTCGGATCACGTGCCAGATGCCAGCCTCGTATCACGTGCCCACTCTGCATAGGCTCCACGAACAGTAGAATAGAGCAAACTGGTTCGGATTTGATCCTGAACCCAGAATCCTTCTTCTTCTTCTTTTTCTTCTTCTCCTGCAAAGAGATTAAAAACATTAATACTCAGGGTTCTATATATATATATATATATACCTGAAATAAGTCGGTTGACACTCAAGCTAAAGCTGCACGAGGTGTGTAGGAACAACAAAAGGTGCACTATACTGAGAACGACACGAGGTACATAAAATGACTACAGCACGAGATAAAAAGAGAACGACACGAGGTAAAGAAGGAAATAACACGGAGTAAAACGGTAGAAAGACACACGATCAGAGGAACCTTGGACGAAGATAGAAAGAAGCAACACGAAGACACAAATACAACACTAAGACACAAACACAGAAATAACATGAAGACTCAAACACAAGATTAACACGAAGACATAAAAATAATACGAAGACACAAAAACAAAAGATAACACGAAGATACAGGAAAATGACTCGAACACGAGGACGACACGGGCTGAAAACAACTCGAAGATGAAAACAGAAACCGACACGAAGTGTAATCACAAAGCAAGAAAGACACGGGGTCTTGGAAGAAACAACACGAATACAGAAGACTCGAAGACATAGGGGTGACACAGATGGAGCGACACGAGGTGGCACAGAAAGCAGCACGAGGTGTTGCAGTGTTCAGCACGCGATGGAACAAATAACGACACTAAGGCTCATAGTGTTGTCAACCTCAAAACATGTAAAGACTCAACAATTGAAAGTCTGAAGGCGATGTACAGACTTTATGAGAAGGCAACTGAACACTGTACACACTTCCAATGTACAGACTTCATATGAACAGACCAATGTGCATACTTCCCTTCGATGCATCTACAGTGCAATGTATTGGCTTGACAAACATTATGCAATGTATGGACTTTGATGAATGGCCCAATGTATGGACTTTGCGAACAAGATGCAATGCTGACCGATGTATACACTTGGCAAAAAGAGTGATGCATGAACTACCCTGTACAGACTTTAAGACTTAATGACCAACAAAAAGTAGACAAAGCAGCATGGTGTCAACCCAGCTAATCCACTGCGTCAACGCAGCTAGTGAACCAGCGACTACTGCGTCAACGCAGTGTCCTTGTAGCGTCAACGCAGCTAGTGAATAAACAGTCAATGCATCAACCCAATCTCCAACTGCGTCAACGCACTCATTGCACAGAACCCATATTAATGAAAGACAGACATACAGACATGCAGACATGGTGAGTGTATAATCTATGACATGCTCACAGTTAAACTGTTTTATGTACCAAGTTCTGAATGAAGTAAACACATATGACATGAGACGGACGCTGTACATACTTGATGCATGTGAACAGTGAGACGGATGTATAGACTTGATGAACTACAACATGAACATTATCAGCAGAGAAGCAATGCACAGAACAGAAATCAAGCACAAACTAATTTATCACAGCATGACTCAAGCATACGCATGCATTCTTCACAATTCAGACATGGCATACTCATGCAATCTCCCACAGAATAGATCAAACATATTCAAGACAAAGTGGTGACTCAATTATGTTGCTATCATTAAAACACCACATCATCAACAAAGCACAAGGGGCACAGCACATGTCGAGGACATGGAATTCCGTGGGAATTGACATGGGGCCTAGTTCTGCCTTCAGAATAATCATCCCCTGCGGCGGCCTTTTGCTATTGTCATAAGCCGTGACCGTGATCGAGGAAGGTCTTATTTGTTCCTCGTCGACCCCACACAACTGAAGAGTGCTCATGGAGATCACATTTATGGACGCACCCGTGTCTACAAGGCACGGGTTTATGGATACCCCATTAATTTTTATTGAAATACACAGCGCATATTTTCGAGCTTCCTTGGGAGCGAGCTCGTAATTGTGGAACATGATGGCCGGTTGTGTGTCCGTTGGAGCCAGGACGGTAGAGATCTTTTCTACAGGGAGGTCCTCATTCACCGTGACCCTTTGAAGGTACTCCATTAAGGCTGCCTGGTGGGATGTGGATCTTTGAAGTAGCTCCAGGATGGAGATCCGAGCAGGCGTCTTGTCCAAGTGTTTCAATAGATCATACTGTGTTCCAGGGATAGCTCTTTCCAGTTGTTCTCCATGATCCTTCTCTGGCTGAGATTGCTCAGGATTTTGACTGTTGTGGGGGAAAACCCTGTGGAAAATCCTTCCACTCCGGAGCACCATTGCCTGCTGCTTTTGTACCTCTGTGGGGGTAGCAATGGATTTTAACAGGGATTTGAGGGGTAGTGGTGGAGGAATGGTTGATGAAGCAGGGGTGATGACGGGAGCTAGGATTCTGATAAGGGGTTTGTTAGGTGGAGGCATGGTGGAGGTAGAGGGGATGTCACACGGGTTATGGAGGATAAGGGGTCTGGAAGGTGGAGGTGGAGACGAAGTAGAAGTGGGTAGGGCTTGAAGCGGGGAATGATTTTGAGGTGGGTGATGGGTAATGAGTGGTTTTGAAGGCATTAGTGGTGATATGGTGGAGAAAGACAGGGTTATGTATGGTTGACGGATGATAAGGGGTTTAGAAGGCGTAGAGGTAAATGTGGTAGAGGTGGATGGTAAAGTGGGGGAGTGAGAGAAGATGAGAGGGTGTGAAGGCGTAGTGGAGAGTGTCGGTTGATAGGAGATCGGGGTGCGGATGAGAGGGCTTAATGGTAGTGGAAATGGTGAAGGCGATACTGACGCGGGTTGGTGAGAGAGAGGTGCTACCCGGGCAAGGCGTGGGGGTTGCATGACGATAGGGTTGGAGGAAGAAAGAATAGAGGTACTTTTCGGGTGCCACACCTGCTCTCTCCCGACTTCCGGGAAGGAGGAGATGGGGTTAACCTGATGATTGGGCTGTTGGTGCTCCGGTAATGGATTCTGGATTATGCCCATGTTGGGCTGTTGTTGTGGGGCCTGCTGAGGCTGTTGTTGTTGTTGTGGTTGCTGCTGTTGCTGCTGTTGTAACTGCTGATGTGGCCTATGAGGAGGTCTCCTAGCCTTGAGAGCGGCGACGTATCGTCTCATTTCATCCCAATCTATTTGATGTTCATCATTCATATCGTGGATGTAATCTTTGAAATGGAAGCAGTAATCTACTGTGTGTCCTGGCTGCCTGTGGTAGACGCAGTATTTGGAGGTATCAACATTCCCGGGGCCACACGGGCCTTTCCCTGGGTAGCACAAGTATGTTTGAGGCCATGAGGGCGTTGAAAATATCCACCAGAGTTTCTGGCAACGGTGGATAGTAGGCTCTCTTGGGACCGACCGGCCTCCTTTGTTACTGTTGGGGGCCATAATTCCCTGGGGGTGGAATGAGGTTGTGGTTGTTGTTGCTGGGGTTGACGTAATGGAGGCATATTATCCTGGGGTGGATTATTTTGGGGTGGAGGACGAAGAGGGAAAGGACTTGGTTGGAGGGGAAGTCGGGGCATTCGTGGAGGCCTTGGGTTGACTGCATAGTTGGCATTGTTGACCGCACCCACTTGCTCATTTGTCACGACCCCTTCTGTGGCTCCGCCCGGGACACCAGCGCCTGTCTTTCTGACCACTTTGGGCTTCGGCGACTCAAACATGTTCATAATGGGGGAGTCTTTTAACTGGGTTTGGATGTACCGGGCCCTTTCATAGAGTTCCTCCATTGTAGTAAGTTTATTCATGGCCAGGACGTGTCTGAACTGTGGGGTTGCATTAGACACAATCAGCTTCACTTGTTCGGGCTCGGAGGGGGTATCCCTTATTCTTTCCGCCAGAGACCTCCATCTATCAGCATAGCGGAAAAAATCCTCGTCGGGCTTCATCTTTTCGGCCACTAGGTCGGTAATGGAGAGTGAGGGACCGACCCTATCCCTATATTTTTGCAAGAACCTTCTCTGGACTATTTCGAAATTCTCGGCCTCGCGGGGCTCCAAAGAATAGAACCACTCTAGCGCGGGACCATCCAATGATCTCCGAAAGAGGTATGCCAAGGACCTCTGATCATTTTGCCAATAGGAGGACTCATACATGAAATCCTTGAGGTGAATGAAGGGGTTGCCGGTACCGTTATATCTGCGGTACGTGGGCATTTCGGAGGGAGGAAGATGAATGACGGGGAGGATTCGCAAAGCAACCTCCGGGGTGGCTTTCACGTCCACCATTCTTCTCAGATTTTAAAAATGCTCGTCCATGCGATTGAACCTATTGAGGAGCGATTGGGCGAGCTCCTCTGGAGGTGAAGGTGACACTTGCCACTGGGGGAGAAACTGTCTCCCGGAGACTTGAGGGGGGAACCCCGAATGAGAGGGAGCTGTCGGACCGCCGACAGTTGGCCCTGGCTGAAGCGGTATGTGGGGAACAACGGGAGTTTGAGATTGTGACGGGAACTGGAATGAGGGTGGTTGTTGGCTCACTTATCCTTGAAGCAAGGGAGACTGGATGACTTGCGCCAATGAAGGAGATGGAATGGCCTGCACGGACTCTTGGAGAGGTGCGATGGCCGGAGATGATTCCTGGGGCGTGGGGGAAACAGATTTCCCCTTCAGAATGGCCTGGAAGGCCCGGAGCTGTTCAGAGGTAAGCTCCGTGTTAGCGAGGACGCCCAGTAAGGAAGAGATATCCTGTGGTGGGGACGTGTCGCCGGCAATAACCTGCACCTCATGCGAGGGCTCATGAGAACGACCCGAGTCCATAGCATAGACTCACGGGTCGGCTGACAAACCACGACTAGGGTGGTTCTCCTCAAAAGACTCGTGAGCCATGCTCACAATTTTCCCAGAACGTAAAAACATACACTAGCAAGCAGGTAGCAGAGATTATCAAACAAGTGGATGCCTTTACGCCTTTTTGTGTTTTGATTTTGATGATTTTTTTTGTGTTTTTAGCGAGATCCGAAGTTCACACAAAATAGGGACCCTAGTTTATTTTTGTTTCACCGCCGTGTTAGCTAGGGTCTCTCGTCTCACCACGAATGGGATGACTAACTCCGGGGAACTTCAATGGTACAACTAGCCCAGTGAACGAAGAGGAGATTCTTCGATGTCAGGGACTTACGGAGGTCCCAGTGGAGGAGATTCTAGTCCGTTAAGAGGAATTCTCAAACGGAGAGTCCTTCCTTCACCGGGAAAGGGTGATCCTTAGAAAAAATGAAAAAGGATATAAAAGAGGGATGGATGTATGCAATGGAATACTGACAGAGATATAGAGTAAGAAAACAACAGAAATAACAAACATATAATGAACACCTAACCAATCACAACTGACAGTGCTGCCGTGAGCACAACGGGGGCGCGTGAGGGCGCCAAGGTGGAGAGGCACGGATGGTGCCGAACTTGCAAGGGTAGCCAAAAGGAAGCAGTAGAGGTCCCACCGTGATCGCCAATCTGTGAGTGACGTCACGCGGTTCGGGGAGCGAAGAAGACGCGGAGCGCGCGGGCTCCTCTTGTTTGCTACAACACAGAAATAAGAGAAAAGAGAAGGGGCCACCACGGGAGATTGCTCCGGTGGGGCGAGCGGGACAAATGTAATATAGCAAGATATGGGGGTTAAACGGCCATAGCGGAAAGTGACTCGCCGCGGCCTCGGGGGGACGGGAATGGTGCAGAAATCAAATAGCAAGAATTGAAACGGCTATTGGGGAAGTGACTCGCCGCGGCCTCGAGAATATGAGCAGATAAGAATATAACAGAATATAAGGAGAATATAAAGAACAGGAATTTAAACGGTCATTGGGGAAGTGACTCGCCGCGGCCTCGAGAATATGAATAGATAAGAATATAACAAAATATAAAGAGAATATAAGAACGGGAATTTAAACGGCCATTGGGGAAGTGACTCGTCGCGGCCTCGAGAATATGAGCAGATAAGAATATAACAGAATATAAAGAGAATATAAGAACGGGAATTTAAACGACCATTGGGGAAGTGACTCGTCGCGGCCTCGAGAATATGAGCAGATAAGAATATAACAGAATATAAAGAGAATATAAGAACGGAAATTTAAACGGCCATTGGGGAAGTGACTCGCCGCGGCCTCGAGAACATGATGTGATCGCCAGGGGCCAAAAGACCCCAAAATAAAGAAAGTGATCGCGCCTACCTCAAGAGCGGGAGATGGCGGGTTGCTTCTTCCTCCCCCTTCAGCCGGCCGACGGAGAGGGCTTTCCTTGGGTACCCTTGGAAAATAACGACAAACAAGTAACGAGTGGATTAGAAAGATGAAGGTGTAATATTCAAATCCCTGCGATAAAAATAACAAAATGATGGCAAGATACACACCTGGTTGGTGTTGTCTTTTAAACCCCTCTCGGACTCGAGTAGGAGGAAAATGAGATGATGGATGCAAGAAGTATATAAGAAGAGGCGCCCTTATGAAGGGGGATAGAGGATGTGAGATGATGAATACAAAAGAACTACGAAGAAAAGGAAAGGATTGGCTTATTGGATGTGCCGATGGTGAAATTCAGCGGAGCTCCGGCAGCGTAGGGACGACGTGGAAGCGCGGTGGATGAAGACGACCTTCCTCTCGCGAGCGTGGGCACCCGAGAAGCCGGCGGAACCTCCACCTACAAAAGACCCCACGGGTTAGAAATGACTCCGGTAGCCTCTGGGCTCCGGCAGCCTATCGGATCTCTTAGAAGCTCCCCCAGAACTGAGGAGGTGGGCCTCTATTTATAGGGCTCCGGAGGGTGGAGGCGTCCAGGACCCTGGACACCTCCATTAGGGTAAAAAAGATATTTTATTCTATTTTTATTCATTTTTTTTGAATATTTTCACGGAGGCGTCCAGGGTCCCGGACGCCTCCATAAGTCCCACCGAATTCCACCGAAAGTCGCACGCGGTTTAACACAACGCGTGGTTTTGGAGCGGCGACCCGTAATTTGGAAATGGGCGTGTCCAGACGGCTGGACGTCTCCACAAGTTGGATTCTTTCACACACGACAAACCGTCGATCGGTGGGCGGGGCCCCGTGAGTGAGTTGATGGAGGCGTCCAGGGGCCTGGACGCCTCCAAGAAAATATATTTTTATTTTTTTTGTTTTGTTTTTTATGCCAACTGGCATTTTATATTTTATATTTTTTGTTTTAATGGAGGCGTCCAGGGGCATGGACGCCTCCATTAATATATATATATATATATTCGGTTTTTTGGGTTTGAAAAATAAATAAAAATAATGGGGGCGTCCAGGAGCCTGGACGCCCCCATGAAGACCCGCCTGGGTCCTCAGACAAGGCGTTGGCAGCCGCCCGGCAGACACCCTTCCTGGTTTCGGAACCTTCCGATACGTCTGACTGGTGTTGATGCCGTCCGAATGCTGCGACGAGACGATTCCGGATGCCGAAAAAGGCAGAAGAAGACCCAAGAAAAGGAAGCACTCAAGTGATTCAAAATGCGAAAGCCGCCGCGGGGCGTTGTATAGTGATATGAGATTGTTCAGGAGACGTCAGGAATGGCGTGTCTACAAGTACAAGAGAAGCTGAAGCAACTGCAGAGATAGCACAATAATCTAAAATAAAATGCACAACATAATATAAATAAATAAACTGCTACAAGGTCTATAGAGTCTCATGTCCAAATAAAGTACAGTCAACAGAAAGAAAAGTACAACTACAGGGGGCATCCCTCGGCATACAACTACACGGGACATCCCCCGGCTCTGGCAGACTGGCGACTAACCCTGGCTAGAAGAACCACGCTGAAACTCGGCCGCACCTCTCGACGACCCCGCCTCACCTATAAAGCAGGGGTGAGCCTCATTTCATTGGCCCAGTAGGGATCCCCCGGACGCCCACCACACAACGAGAAAAATGGCTGTAAGGCGCGAGCAACCACGGAAGGTAACACCACCTAGCAGAAGTACGGTAGAATAACATGCTGAAGCAGATAAACGGAAAAGCCGCCTGCTCTACAGTACCGTACCACAAAACCTCGGTCCGACAAAACTCGGGTCTATACCTGCTAGCAAACAGGAGCACCACCCACTAGAAGAACGACCGGATGCATCCCTTGACGTCTCACACCGCGTCACAAGTGTCTAGCTACAACGTCCCGGGCGCAAGACTCAGACACACACAGTAACTAGTACTACAAAACAAGGACTAGCTGAGGTCACGCTCGTCAGCGTGGGTCCGAAACCCTCAGCCCCGTGTGCACACTCAGACCATACGCCCTAGGCCTATCCTCTAGCTGGTAATTCCCCCTAAGCTGGGACTCGGCTGTACGCGGGGGCCCTACGGTAATCAGCCCACTCACCGTCTCTCTCCGGTCAGCCGCTCCACCACTCCCGGGAGGGTCAGCACCGCGTGCCGTAAGAAGGTTACGACTAGTGGACGTGTCACCGGAGGTGAGACTCGACTCACGGAAACCACCGACTAACACACTAACACAAACTCTCGGTAACTAAAACGGTAGGTACGGATGCCAGGGACACGCATGAGGTCCAACCGTCCCTCAAGTAACGCAGCACCCCTACCGAGGTAACTGATTCTCCGGGGACCCCCGGGCGCCCATGTGGCTCTCACTGGGTGCTCACGGCAACCCTCGGGCCACACGCCACAACCGGATCCGAGACTCGCTCCACCGGAGGTACAATTATCGAAAGGAAACGTGGCTCGGGGAGGGGGATTAACGCGCTAGGGACCCAGGGCGCGACACTATCGCGCTCTGGTCCCCTGGCGCGACCCCTGAAGAACGCGCTAACAGAAGCTAGCGCATTCTATAAGAAGGCGCTAGCCTAGGCTAGAGCATTCATCAAGAACGCCCTAGGAAAGGCTAGCGCGTTCTTCAAGAACGCGCTACCTGCCCCAGGCGCGACATGAATCGCCAAACTGTTCATCTTCTCAGACGAACGCGCTAGGACGACACAACGCGTTCAAACAGAACGCGACCCTGGTACCTAGCGCGACAACGGGCCGAGCCCAGTTCGCAAAAACGTCCGAAAATTTGAAAACCACGCCCATTCACCCCCCCCCAATCATCCCCCAGACGTCCTAGCATGCATCTAGAGCCCCAAATCAATCAAAACCCCCAAGAATCAATGGATCTGATGCTCAAACCCCAGGCATAAAAATAACCCTCTCGGCATGAATTTAGCCCCTCTCGGCCTCTCCACGGCCTAGAAATCACGGGGAATGCTGTAAAGAGGGCAAGGATCCGTCCCTCTACCTCAATGAAGCTCGAAATCCGCCGGGAAGTCACCGATCTTCAAATCTAGCTCGAACATGAACTCCACCCACGCGCCATGAAAAGGGCACCGCCGCCGTCGTCACCGCGTCGCCACCGATGTCCACCACCCGTTGCCGGAGGAGGAGGGAGCGTCGCAAGCTCAAACGGAGAGAGGGGGTTTCAACGGTCGGGAGCGGTCACGGGAGGAAGAAAGAAGAAGAAGAAGAAAAGAAAAGGGAAAAAGAAAAAGGAAAATAGGGGGGTATTTGTAGAAAATCCGAAAAATGCCAAAAATATCAAAAAATGGAAAAATACATATTCTCGATCCTCAGAATGCACCGATCGCAACGGTGCCACCCGCGGGTAGGTGAACAACCCGGTTCACCCGCTACGGGGTTCCGTAGCTTTTCCCGAAACACACACGCGGAAATCGGAAAACCCGCGGAAAAAGCCGCGGAACGCACTCTGGGCCTCCAAAACAGCTCCGAATCGCACCGATCCGAACACGAAAGATGTCCGGAACATAATTTCGGACACAACGGAGCTGGACTCTTCGAGAAAGCAGTTCTGGGACCCAAAAATAAGGATCCGAAAAACTCGGGACATCATAGAGGGGGTGAAAGGATTTAATTTATAGAAAAAATTTTGGTGTTTTAAAAATCTGGAAAATGCAAAAATGGAGAAAAATCATTCCTACGATTCTTGAAAAATGCACCATGCGCTTGCAACTCTCCAAAGCCCGAAAACACGTCGGTTCACCCTACACAGTGGTCTAAAGGCCCGATAACCAAAAATCCAATTTAATCTTAAAACACGATCTGGGACCCACAAAAGTCCTCTGAAACTCATGAATTTTGATCCGAAAAATCTGAGTCGTTACAAATATCACATGCACACGCCATACGATAGCACCAAGACAAGGCAATACGTGCACATGTGTGATAGAGGATAAGGCCCAAAGAGCCCACAAGCTCAAATAGCCCTAGTACCATAGTCTCCACAAAGGAGTATACAAGGTATCCACGGGTCCCAACTAAATGTAGATGAAAAAAGTCTTCCAATGTGGGACAAAACCACCCAAGGACTTAAACTTTGAAAATTTTAAAGCATTAAATCCAACATTCGTCCACCAAGAATTTTTTTTTGAAAATTAGAGACATGGATTTACAATAGCTCGAAGTAAAATACTATGCATAAGTGAAGGTGTCTTCCGACTTGAACCTTCACGTAGTGAAACACTTCCTTCTCTCCATAGGTTCAAGTGAACTTCATCTTAAACTTAAACATTTATACAGAAAGTTTCATGCATCACACACAATATTGGTCGATAGTGATGTTCTCATGGGATAGCACATTCTGGCCATGTGTTTTGTATCTTGTTTCATAAGTGCTCTAAAGATAGCCTAAGCATCTCATTGGTTGCGATCACACAACCACTCTCACACAGGTGAATCCTCCAAGGTGCACTAAAAACGTGCCTACACCTTGCCACTATGGCCTTTGGATTCATTAAGAACATATAGTTCAACCTTTGTCGTTCTAGATAGAGCACTACGTCATAGGGAGGGACAATGAGATATAAGTCTCTAACAATGTACTCCCTACTAGTCACCTAATCAATTTGTTTTCCCATTGAACCTATTTTATGCGATCTCTAATCAATATGTTGGGTTGCCATTGACAGTGTCTAAATAAGGGGCTTAAGTCCCATTCCCCTCAATGTATCTTCAACCAATTTCCTGCTAAGTCCTTAGGTTAAAGGATCAAAAATATTACTTACAGATTTCACATAATCCAAGGAAATAATTTCTTTGGTCAGGTACTCCCTCACAAACCTAAACTTGAGTCTTATATGAGTACCTAATGTATCATTTATCTTTTCACTCTTAACCTTGGCTACGCTGCCTAGCTATCACAATGAATAGAGATTGTAGGAATAGGCCTACCCAGTAGAGGTAGCTCAATCACTAGGTTCCTCAGCCAATTTGCCGCTCTACCAATCATCTCAAGAGCTATAAGCTCAGATTCTACAGTGGATCGAGCTAATATAGTCTGTTTGGTAGATTTCCAAGTGATTGCCCATCCACTAATCATGAAAACAAAGGTTGTGGTGCCCTTACCTTGGGCCTTCCTTGTCACCCAACTGGCGTCACTATACCCCTCAAGTACAGTAGGAAATCTCTCCAATACATGTGACAAGATACCTTTTAAATACTTGCATACTCTCTCAAGTGCATACCAATGAATTTTACTAAGACGTTGCATATATCGACTAAATCTATTCACAACAAAGGAAATATCAGGTCTACTGTAGTTAGACAAATATCTCAAACTACCAATGAGCTTTGAATATCTAAGTTGATCAAAACTATCACCATTATTCTTTTTGAGAATGACACTAGAATCCAAAGGAGTACTAATAGGTTTGGCATCATAAAAATCAAACATTCTCAATACTTTCTCAACATAATAAGCTTGAGATATTGCATATCTCTTATGTGATTTTAGGAGTTTAAGTCCTAAAATCACCTCCGCCTCTCCCAGATTCTTCATGTCAAATTTACTATTTAAAAATTGTTTAGTTTCATTAATCAACATGATGCTACTACTAAGAAATCATAATATCATCAACATATAAGCATAAAATAACACATGCATCCCTGATCAATTTAACATACAAACACTTATCAGATTCACACATGGTAAAACTATTGAAAATAACATCATTAAATTTCTGATGCCATTGTTTAGAGACTTGTTTTATTCATACGGGGACATAACAAACTTGCACACTTTGTGCTCTTGGCCAGATACCCCCAATCCCTCAGGTTGATTCATATAGATTTCTTCTTTTAGTTCTCCTTTTAAGAAGGCAATCTTGGCATCCATTTGATGGACCTTTAAATCATATATGGACGCCATTGCAATAAGCACACAGATTGTGATCATTCTCGCTACAAGAGAATAGGTATCAAAGAAATATGTCCCTTTTTTTTCATATACTCTTTAGCAACCAGTCTAACTTTATATTTGTCAACAGAGCTATTAGGTTTTTAATTTTTTTAAAAATCTATTTACATCTAATAATTTTACTATCGAGAGGAAGATCAACTAATTCTCATGTCTAATTACAAATGATGGAATCCATTTCACTTTTAACAACTTCTTTCTAAAAGGTAGAATCATTAGAGGTCTTAATATCATTAAAAGTTAATGGATCATCTTCAATGAAATAAGATACAAAGACATCACCAAAAGATTTTTCGATCCATATTTGTTTAGTCCTTTTGGGCTTTAAATCATCAGGTTGAGATTCAATAACTTTCGAGCCATTAGAAGAATAAATAGAAGAGAAAAGCTCTAATTCAACTTGCAAGTTGGATTTGAATGGGAGAATATTCTCAAAGAAAATAGGATCACCAAATTCATAGATAGTGTTTTCAGCAATAGTAGAATTTAAAGATTTAATAATTAAGATATACGCAGAACTATGCTCAATATAACCAATAAATACACAATCAACAATTTTGGGGTTGTAGAGGCGAGAAAATGGTCTCTCGAATCCCGTACCACACTTTTAATATTTGTTTGTTGGGGAGAAGATCATCCTGCCAACTATGGAAGCCTGTAAACACCAGAGAAACGACGTTAGAAGGAACCTTGGGCGTTACCCCAAGGGACAACCCTCCGATGCTTAAGTCAGAACCATGGTGAGTGGGGGTTAAGAGGGGACGGAAGAGAGAGAGGGAGAGAGAGAGATGAGAGCCGATTGATCATGCCTGGAGTGGTGGTCAGACTTCCGAAGGAGTGCTCGCCACACTCAGCAGGTGCTCGGAGGGTGCTTGCCAAGCTAAAGGAGTGCTCGGAGGCGGACTGGGACTCTCCCCTGGAGAGGGCACGATCAACTTGTCATAGTGCGTGGAGGAACCTGTCTCACTGTGTGTCTATCTCCCTCGATGTGCGGGTGTCTCTGTGTGTCTCCCACTATGTGCCTGGACGAAAGCCATTTATAGGGGTTGTCCTGGCGGTGGAGGCCTATCCCTTAATGGGGAAAGGCATGAGTCATGGGATAACGTCTCTCCATGATCGTGGGGAGTTTCCCATCGAGTATCCATTCCTTTGGAGTTGGACGATCTTCAGGCGAGTCTTACAGCCTCCATGGGGCGTGCTCGTCATTATTGGAGTTGAGGCCGATGACACCGGGAGTAACGTTTGGTCGTTGGAGGGTCATCCGGCATCTGATATGCCCGGGTCAATGCCCTTCGTGGGCTGGCGAATCCAATGACCGACCATCTTGGGCCGTCCGTTGTGGGCCGTGGCTGTCGGGGGCTCGTTGCACGCATTACAGGTCCTAGGTCGACGCGGGCCTGGCGTCGATGGGCCCTTCATGGGCAATGTCGATTTTACCCTCGTCACTAGCCCCCCCCACTCTCAGATGCCGAGCACTTTTCGGGGTCTGAGAGATGGTTCTGGAGGGACTATCAAGTGGAGGTTTCTAGGACAAATTCCTCTTATCCACAGGGCTGGAGGGCCTGGTTACCCGCTTGGCTTCTTGGGACCCCAAGGCACGGCTGATCGAGGTGGCAGGCAGCGCGACTGCCATCATGATGCAGCCACTTTTGTCTGGGAGTGCGAGCGAGAACGGTCACCAGAATTCGGCGGCCATACCTTGATGGTGATAGGCATCTTTTCCCTCCCGTGTGATTTTGAAGCGGTCCCTTTACCTCTGAAATTCATATACATCACTTGTGAGGTTGTTCGGGGAGCCCTATTTGCCTCTCCGGTATTCGTCGCGGGTGTCGATTGCTTTGAGCGTCTTCCTCCTTCCCCGATGAGGATCATTTCCTTCTTTCTTTGCCTCTTGGACTCATGGCGCCTCGCGGGTGGATTCTTCACGTCGGCCCTACATCCTCCACGGAAGAGGAGGGAGTGAGTCACGCCGACGTCCCGAGCACTTTGGGCGCCGGTCCTAGTCATCCCCGCTCTCCACAGCTGGTCGCTTATAGGGTAGTCCATGGCCTACGCGAGTCCTTTTAGATCCCCGTCGATTTTGATATCATCTTCCTGACTTCTGACAATAGCCTTTGGAGTCACATCTCGGGCAGCATTAGGGTCCCTATTGAGTCTTTCCGGGTAGGCTTTCGTCTCCCCGTGCATCCTTTCTTCGAGTCGGTTCTTTACCACTACGGTAGATACCCAGGGGGCCTTTGCCCCAACACCTGGTGCATCTTGTGCAATTTTATCTACGTCTGCAACCAGGCCTCAATTGCACCCAACGTCTTCCTCTTCTGGCAGTTTTACAGCCTTCAGTGTTGTCCCATCGATACCTCATCCTTTTATTTTTAGGTCAGGAAGGATAGGAGCATTATCCGTGGCACTTCCCTGGTTTCTAATATTAAGCGTTGGTCCGAGCGCTATGTCCTTATTACAAAGGTAGAAGGTAGCAGCCACCCAAGTGACTGGAGTTTCGCTGCGAGTTCCCGCCCTGTTGAGAAGGCCAGGGCAATTAACGCCCTTTTTCACCACCCCCTCGGTGATGCCGACACCAGACTGACCCTGGCGGTACTCTGGGAGCTAGGGTTGAGCCCCCCATTGCCCCATGGTACTACCTTCACTGTCACTTCCGCCCCTCTGCCATTCGTTGGACTGATCTTCTTAATGTTGCTCTGTAGGAGTGCTGGAGTCGTCGGAGCTGTGATACGAGACAGTTGAGCTACCGGTGTTCACCCCTCGCCCTATCGATCACATAGAGCCTGACACCGACCAGATGACCGTCACTACTCCCCGGGAGGCAGTTGCCTTTTAGCCAGGGTGTTTACCGTATCCTCTTCCGATGGCGCTTCTGGTGGAGTGCTCATGCCCGCCTCCTGCGTCGTCGTCTGCCATGCCCACACCTAGCACTGGCTCGGGTACTCACGCAGCTAGTCAACAGGAAGTTTTTGAGAGTGCATCGAGCACACCTGTTGAGGCTTCCCCAATGTCGGGCAGACAAAGCTGTCAGGTGAATCTGGATGTGGTGGCAGCGCTGGATAGCCAACGTCGTCGGGGGAAGAGGAAGAGGTTCACCGTCAGAGTTCACAGTCGAACGTCACCTCCTCCCCGGTCTGTGACTCTTTTGGCCCCGGCGCCAACTGAAGCGTCGGTTCCCGTTCCGCCTACCTCGGTTCGCTCTCCACAGACTAGGGATCCTTCCCCAGTCCCTACCGGGGAGGCATCTCACAAGGGCAAGGCTCCATGTCCCGACGTGGCCGTTCACTACCTGATTCCTGAGGCGATCCCATGGGTTGTTTCTGGCTAGCGAGAGGCCTACGTCCTGATGGACAAGGGTGTGCGGATACATGACTGCATCGGGGTCTTCACCCCCAAGGCTCACGAGGAATTGTACAGCCTGGCAGTAAAGAATTTATGCTCGGTGGCCAGGGCCTTCGGCCTGTGGGGATATCACTTTTTCGGAGTTGCTCAGCGGCTAACGGAGAGTCAGGCCGCGCAGAAAGAATTAGAGGCCCACTGCTCCAAGCTTCAGGGGCACCTGGAATCCTAGGGGCGAACCTACGTTCTCCAATCTTCAGGTTCAGGCGCGGATGCTGAAAGGGTCTCTCCATGAGGCGATCGAGCGGGCTGACGCAGCAAAAGCTCGGGCGACCGGGCTGAGCGCCCTGACAAATGCGGCCGAAGAAAGGGCCTAGGCGGCGGAAGTCCGGGCCAAGAGGCTGAAGGTGACGATGGCCACCATCAGCTTAGAAGCAGTGGAGTGTTTTCGATCATCCTCGGAGTACTAGGGCGAGTTGAACGCAACTACCGTCGAGGTCTACGGGCTGACCAGGGACCGTGGCTTTCATAAGGGCTGGTCGGCTGCTCTCCAAGCTGCGGCTGACAACCTGGTCATCTTGGTATCGACCTTGCCGCCTCCGCTAACGCCGTTCGGGCCGGTAACCAGTGATGGCGAGGAGGGGCTTGGTGAGGAGGACCCTGGCGAGGAGGAGCTGAGCACAGAGGAGTAGGCTGCTGGGACCGAGCACTCGGTGGAGAGGGAGTTGGTCGACCTGACTGATGATCCCCCACCTCCCGTAGCTGTTCCTGGGGGTGTGACCGAGGTCTAGGACCAAGTACTGGCTGATGCTGCAGAGGAGGAGAGCTCCTGAAGGAGTGCTTGCCATTTCTTGTATAGCTCTTTTCTTTTTCTTTTTGTTGGGACACGTCTGAGCGGACGCAACCCCCCCGATGTACCTTTCTGCTCAGTAATGGTCGCTTACTTTTTTTTCACAAACTATGTCCGCCTAGAGTATCCAGTACCTTCCACGTAGCTTGCTTGTTTTACCTTCCCTGCTCTGAAGACCTCCTTGGGATATGAACCAACGGCTAAAGTCACGTTATGAGGAGGCGCGATTGTCGACACCCGTTTTCAGCCTACAAGTTGAGTTATTTCTCTTATTCTCTTTTATAATGCTCCAAATTATCTATTATTTTGGAGTCTCTTTTGACCACATTTCGAGCCCATTTCTTGACCATTTTTTGAGCCCATTGAGCTCTGGAGGCCTTTAGCTTTGATTCCCCACCTTTCGGGACCAATTCGGGCAGCCTGGGCGGCCGAACGTGCACCCGAAAAAAAAACTACGCATGCTCCTGAACGCGGTCACCTAAGAGACCGCATTTTGACTATTTTTTATTTATTTTTTATTTATTTTTAATATCAATTGACGGTCCTCCTAAGACTGCCACTTTCAAGTAGTGGTCTTCGGAAGACCGATTTTTCAATTTCTTCGCCCAGAAGCCTCCCGGTCGCCCCCAATCACCTGGCGGTCACCCATATGACCATTTCTTCAAATGGCGGTCCTTGCATGACCATTTATTCAAGTTTCGACCTTGCGATAGACCGTTTCTCGGTATAGATTCTAGGTTCCGAACTCTAATTTCTTCACCGTAGGATTCTTTGGACTCCTATTTGACACCATTTTTGAGGGAGATAAGCCTCCACCTCGGTTTTCATTGATCTGGGACTCTTACCCTTGCTATTATGTCGAGGTTTATGTATCTAAATATCTGAAATTGGGTGTTTATCTCAAAATTCAAACCCTAGGGTTTCTGCACTCCTATATAAAGCACCCAATTCGCAGTGCGCGACGGGGGGGGGGCTCTTTCTCGGTTCGGGGTGAAGCCATGCCGCATCTCTACCTCGTTTCTTCCATCCCAACCTGAAGAGGGAAGTATTGGCTACGTTTTCCATTGCTCAGGGCTTGTTTTCTCCATCCCTTCTCTTAGTTATTCACTTCTACTTTTAGCAAATCATCACGGTTTGTAATTTTCTGCACTTTCTGCATTCTTCTCCATTTTGCATGCACGATTTTCGTAGTTATACTGCGTGTTTTTTCCTCCTATTTATTATATTCTCATCACAATACACACACCTATATTTTTCACCCTTCCATAGGGGTTAAAAACCTCCCCCCGGTGTGTTCTCCCTCAATTTCTACCCCTCTATTATGCACTTCGGGATTGGGATTGCACACATGTTTCTTATGGCCTTCTTTATTAAACGAGCAGGGGTACCATGATCGACCCCAAATGGTCGAATGCGGTACCCGGGGTCGGTTAAGAGTGATGTGTGTGAGATGTGGAGGTGGGCCCCGTCGCTTTCTCTTTCATCAGATGAGGTATCCGCCTTCGCTATTTTGAAAACAAAGCGGCCCTATGGGTTTTTCCTCTTTCGTTTGAGTTGGGTTTTGCAGGAAAGCAAGAGAACGTGAGACCCTCTTCTTCTAGTCGGCTGGAAGGCGAGGAGGTCTGATTCCACATGGTTCCCGCACCCTTCTTCCACGCACGATCAAGTCTTCATCTTTCGGAGATATACGGCACCGTTGCACTCTTTTCTCCATCCCTTTGGCGTTGTCAACCCTTGGTGACCATCACGATATGTTTCTGATCTCTTATCACCCCTTTGTTCATGCCCTTTCATGCCCATATTATTTGTTAAGTTTGGGGCGGGTGGATAAACAATCTACAACTCTATTTTTTTTGTGATCACGGTGGGACGCCTAGTGCCCATTACGCCAGTAATGCTCTCCTGCAATGTTTGGTGTGTGTATATCCATGTTTAGGTAATGTTTCCTTGCTTATTTTTGCTGTTCTGCGTGGTTTTCTACTTTGGGAGATAGTAGCGGCCTTACCCAGACCGCTAACATCATATAGCGGCCTTTTGGGAGCCGTCACTTGAAGGCACAGGTCTTTGGGGCAAGTAGCGGTCTACCCTGGACCGCTACTTTGTAGAAACGGCCATCTGGGGACCTCTACTTACTTTCTAGCATGCATGTGCATAGGCTCACGGGTGCATGGTTCTTGGACGATTTAATTGACCTCCCGGGGTCTGATCGCTCTGTTTTTGATCTCATCCTGTAGCCCTTTATATTATCTTCATATCCATATATCATTTGCATTCATTGAGTCATGTTTGAATAATTTAATCTTGCCTTCATTTTTGAGTTTTCTGCATGGCCTTTTCCTTCCTGGATAATTTAATCTTGTATTCATTCTCTTAATGGGCCTTCCTCGCTTAATGGGCCTTTTCCTCTTAACGGGCCTTCTCCTTCCTATGCGGCTGGCCCAGTTTCCAATAGCCAATTTTGTCTTAATGGGCCTCCTTCTTCTCCTTATGCTGCTGGCCCAATGGGCCCATGTTGGCACCCAAAATGTGATCGTCGGCGACCAAGCCATAAAGACGAATGATGCGGCCTGCTGAAGCACGGAAGTCGATAAAGATCAACATACTGAAAACCTCTCAAGCTGCCAGAGCCTCAAGTCACCCCGTATGAACGCCAGGGACTTCACCTCAGGAGAACCGAGATGAACTCACAACCAACCGGCAGTGCGACCAAGCCTACCCAATGAACCGGCATTGACTCCGTCATGCCGCAAACACTATACCCGTTGTCCGACCAAGGACGACGGTCTACCCAGTGGCTACCCACCCCATGAAAGATTCTCCTAAGATGAAAGAGTCCCCTTGGCTCTTCAGAACGGAGGATCGAAAGCTCTGTCGGCAAAAGATCCCGGTCACCCGGCACGGGTACGGCTTCCCGCCCAGATGGGCCCCTTAGTGGCCGAATGATCGCCCAGCTCAGGCGGGACTATCCCTGGTGTTATCCCACCTTCCAAGGAGCTTTGAGCACAAGCCAGACAGAGCCAGCAACACTTATCATAGTGCCGAGAGCCGTGTCAGCGGAAAACCCACGTGATCAAACCAAAGTCATCGGAAGTTCCGAGAATGGCCGTACGTCGGCCTGAAAGCTTTAACAAGGCGTCTCTTCGAGGTTTCAAGGAGCATTGGCGAGATAAATATTCACGGTGACCCCCGGACTCATCGGCTGACTCGCGACGTGCAAAGAGCATTAACACGGCGTGCCCTAAACCGGTGCCCCCCCATCTGGCGCCCCTTATTCCGGCGCGTAAAGAACCTTCCACCCGGCGCCCTCCTATTCCGGCGTGCAAAGGATGGAGCTCCCTTTCCCGGCGCGCCATTCTCCACGCCGGGTTAAAGACTTCGAATCTGCTCCTATATATAGGCAGCCGTTCGATTGATAAAGAGAGGGAGACATTTTGGAAATAGAAGAAGAGGGGCTTTTGGAGAAGAAAAAAAAAAGAAGAGAAAAGGAGAAAAATCGAGAGGAAAGATAGAGGTCTGAGAGCCAATCATCTGGGGGGAGAGAAATGGTTTTTTGTGAGTGAAGCAGGGTTCCCCTGAGTGCCCATTGCCGCTGTCTTCCCTCCTCTGCCTGAAGCCCTCTGGAGCCGGAGAATAAGAAGGCATCCCGATACTCTGTTCTGGGAACAGGTGGGCGCCTGCGTTTTCGTTGATTCTCGGCCTTGCTTTCCCTCTGTCGAATGTAAGCGAGAGGGGGAGGGATGGCGATGATATGAGCCAACCCCTCCCCCTTCTCTACGTCCTTTTTTTTATCTGCTCTTCTGTGAACTCTCTTGCAAGTAGAATGGTGGCCGTGTCGCGATGCCGGCACCGAACTCGCGATATGTGGGTGGTTTCCCCCCGTCAATGGAATGATAGCATGTGTATATGAATGCAGCAATGGGTTGAATGTTTAACGTCTTGTCTTCCTCCTCCATTGCTATTTCATTCGATAGATGTATATATCTATTAGGGTCTTCCCGTATACGGCTTCGAGATCCTGGTTTCTCCAGATTCCGAACGCGCCCTGGTATGCCATGGGCTACATGGATAACCCCTCCCTGGGTCCTCCGCGGATGTGCCTATGCACACGTTTCTCTCCGTTTTTATACGAAATCTGACCTTCGCCTCCCCTCCTCTTTGCATTTCTCCGTTGTTCAGAGGAGGCCGGTGACGTTTCTGGGATAGTGAAGTCCGCTTCGCGACTACTACATTCCAGTCATTTGTGGGTATGCGTGTGTAGGCAAACTTTTCTAGTTGCATATCGATCGCCTCTTTCCGTGACTACTGTTGCATTCTATTCTATGAATGGCAACCCGGTCTCGTGAGCATTAACATCTTAGCCCTCCACCTAGGGAGGGGGGGTATCTCCAATCGTTCCACAGAGCTGCTAATTGGCCAAGGGAACTCCACTCTCGAGTGATGGATGTTTCTTATGAGTCACGAAGCTGACAACAACAGGGGGCTCCAGCCCAACAATCTCAAACCCACAGCCCTTCGGGACCCTGTGGTGACCAAGGGGTAAATGCTCCTAGCAGGCTAGTCCTCAGAGCCTCTTTCCCTAAGGGTCTCTCTCCCTAGTAGGTGCAGTGTGAGCTGCAGGTCGCACACCCCTTGTAGGCCAGTCCTCGAGGTGTTGCTTCAGTCACGAGCTGCCTCGGTCCTCTGCTTCCACCCACGGAGCTTTGGTGCCCCTCGTAGGCCAGTCCTCGGGGTATCTGTGGACGCGGGGATTTTTATTTTTAATAGATTTTGGGGATGCTTTCTTGATTCATTGATTTATTGGTTTGGTTAATTGGCGTGCCAGTCACATGTGTGACGATTTCATTGTGCGCTCGATCTGACTTGGTCAGTCGATTGTGAAGTCCAAGTCAGGACCAAAAGTCCGTCATACCATAAAGGCTATGACATTAATTACGCCCTTCCTAAGAAGGACAACCCTTGATTAAACGCCGAAATAGGAGGCCGCAAGAGGCAAGCAGATACTCGTGTCCGCAGTTTGAATTTCATACCAGAGCCAGGAAGATGGGCAAGATAATAACACTAACTATCGAAACAGACGATACCGTTAGGTCAGCGGTTCACAGACCGGGCTTAAGGGGGAAGGAAAAATTTATTGGTCACAGGTAAACTGAGCCATGGCTATGATAGGGATGATCCCCTGGAATCCAGACACAGCTACAGGGACTTAACAAATATATCCCCTTCGCAGGGTACGAAAGAGATGGGAAGTCCGTGAACTCCCCCAGGTGCGTGGCTTATTGTGTTTTATTATGTTTTATTATTCTTTTCATTTCATTCTGTATGCATGGTATATGTGAATGCAAGAAGAATCACGTATGAAACACGTCTATATGTGAGAAAAATATGCACTGGTGGATCACGTAGAGGCAAAGATGTGTGTGGATGCGGAAGCATCAATGCAGGAAATAGGCACGGGACTCATGGAAATGTCAATGCATAAAATATGCACGGGGTATATGAATGCATCAGTGCACCAAATGTGCACTAGGTTTCATGAGTCATGCGTCTTTTATAGCCAGCTCCCGGGAGAATTTTGGCAGCACCTCCCCCGGACCGAGCATTTGCCAGGGAGTGGTATAGGCTGACATCCACGGAGTGCCGAGATGAAAGCCGGAAAGTGAGGGAGCACTAAGGCTCAAGGAGACTGTACATGTCTCTAGCATCGGTCACTATTCCCCTTCTCGGAGATCGACGAAACCCTTGTAAAGACAAGGTCGATCGGACCCACGGGGTTACATGCGAATCCAATTCAGGACATAGGAATGTAGGGGAGGTCAATCCCCTGTTAATTTATCTCCGAGGGTGTATATGACGACTCAAGAATGTCTCGGGGTACGTGGACGAAGCGATGAAGGGGAAAACAAAGGGTAGAAACTTGGTTATCGGCACAGTTGGGAGGCAAAGGGGGTTCCCGGCACGAGGGGCTTCTCGGCGCGGTTTTAAGGAAGGAGGAGGGGCTCTCGGCGTGAGGTTCCCGGCGCGGGCCGCGCCGGGAGCTATGTCGCCGGCAAGGTTTGAGGAGGTTTGACGATACTCTGTTCTGAGGTTCTCTTGGATTTCAGTCCTGATTAGAGGGAATTTTGGGGGTTTTAGGCTGGGATTCCGGTTGGGTTACTTGGGCATGGGTTTAATTTGCCAAAGATAGGCTGGGCTCAACGGGAATCGGAGAAGCCAATTACTGGGGGGGTTTTGAGTCGTCATACGTTATTGACCCTTAGGAGCTCATTTGCTGGCATCTTTGGTCGCCCGAGGAGCCAAGAGATGGCCATCTCTGGCCCCAGGGACGACCCTGATGGAACTGTTTATACTGGATTCAGATTGGAAACCCTCGGTATCAATCCATCGAAGTATCTTACTTATTCCTGTGGGAAGGGGATCTCGAGCAGGCCGTTAGGGTTATGGCCAATATCAGTAGCAGACTGCCCCAGAAGCCAAGAGATAGTCTGTCTCTGGCCCTGGGGCAAGCCTGGGAGGCTTTATGCAGACAACGATGAACGGTGAGGGACATCGGTATATCTAGAGCCACACTTATTCCATTGACTACAACTGAGCCCGAAGACCCGTCGGAGAATCAGGTGCGCTTCAATTAAGCTAAGAAAGAAAACGCATGAGGGAAAGACATAGCAGCAGATGGAAAGATAGACGGCCGATATCTCGATTACCCAGCACCCAAATGGGCCATGGTAGCATTTCATTTCATCAAATCATTCCAAGACTCACACCGATCACGAGAGGAGAATGGGGAAAGGGAGATGAAACAGAGGCCGGGATATCCCGGCTACATACGATGAATCGAGAGAAAACTCATAAGATTACAGGAAGAATAAAAGAAAACATGGGGGAGGGCGGAGCATTGACTCCTCTCCCTCCCCAGCTGCCCACCTAGAGCTTCTTCTTCTTCTTCTTCTCTCGGGATTAGTCTCTTCTCTCCTTCTTTCAGTGGAGGAGGTTCTCTCTTCTCTCTTCTGGTGGTGGTGATGGTGAGGATTTTCTAAGCTTCTTCTTTTTTTTGTCCCCCCTCTTTCTTGCTCGAGGGGAAGGGGGTTTTATAACTGTATCTTGTGTCTTCTCGGTAGGCCTATCACGGCGCGCCTCAATGAGGGGCTTCCCGGCGCGCAGGACTTCCGCTTCTCGGCGCGGCTTTTGGGCTTCGACAAGAGGGTCCCGGCGCCACTTTATAGGCCCATTTAGGCCTTTTAGACTAGGCATCTTGTTGGTCCTTCAAGTGCATCAACACTCAAAAGGGCCCTCCATTGGTCACATAGTTTCTATTGAGATCATTCATAGGTTTTTCATCAGTCCGTAGACCGGGATTTCATTGGCGTTGCCGTCTAAATGATGACAAAACCGGACATCATTTTATTGGCATCGTCACCGGAACGGTGACAAGACCGGACATCAGCTTTAGCCTGGAAAGACTTCAGCCAGGTGACTGCTATTTCATCAGTGCCGTCGTCTGACTGACAATGGCATCGGACATCAGCTTGGCCCGGAAAGGACTTCAGCCGGGTGGACGGTTGACGAACTTCGTCATTGATCTTTCACTGTTGGTCTGATCTTCCTTTCAATTCTGTTTCTGCCCTTGCTCATTTTCAAGGTGTCAACAAATGCCCCCCACCTGCGGGCGGCGTAAGCGCAGAATAAGCGACACGGTGCCTGCAGGTGCATATATCATTCAACATCTGAACCCATTTATCAGCTTGGCATTGCTAGTCATCTTTCATTTTGTAGCTTGGAAGCATTATTACTTTGGCATTTCTTTTGATCTCTCTCAATTTCTTTGCCTTGAACGCCCTTGGCGCGAGCTTCTCGGCGCACGGCCTTTAGGCACAGCCTTCTCGGCCCGTTGCTCTCGGCGCACGGCTTTCGGCAGGGCTTATCGGCGCGCCCGGTCCCAGGGGTTCTCGACGCGCCTTTTGGCATATGGGGGGGCTCTCGGCCTGCCCCTTTTTTTGGCGGGTTTTTTCGAATTGAGGGGGTTCTCGGCGCGCTAAAGGCCGCACCGAGAACCCTTCTTCGGCGCGGCCTATTTAACCAGCCGAGAGCCCCATTTGCCTTCATTTCTCACGGTCCCTTGAAATATGCAGACTTCCCTTCCATGGGTCTGACGGCCAGCAAGCAGATAAGGGCTCCTCGCTATAAGTCAGCGTTGCCATCTTCACTGCATCGTGTAGGTAAAGGTGGTCCAAATCCAGCAGGGGTGGACCCTATCACACATTGTGCGGCTTATTTCACATTCTGGTTGTGCACTTTCGCTCTCCCTCAAGGGGATGAGACAATCATTCGGCCCGAAGCCATATACCCGGCATGCCAGATGGCCTGGGGGATGAGGCTGTCACTTTGCCCAGTGGCCTTGTGTTTAATCTATAAATCTTTGGGGGATCTGTACAAGCATCGGACTCCCCGCTCTTTGAGGACCGTGGGCCCCTTTCATTTCTTCAATGCCTGGGTCTGCAGTCTATTTCCTGAATTGGCCCCTAGAACTCTGCAGGCAGATACAGTGTTGCCCAGAATGATTGAATTTGCCAGTGCCGAACATGGCTCTTTCTCTGACCAGTTGTTTAAAATAAGGGGCCGAATGACAAGGATACCAGTGGATGCCCCTGGCAGCATTCATTTCTGGAGCTTGGCCGTAGGTTCAGCTCCTTTGGTTCATTCTCAAAGAGAATGCAAGATGGAAGAGGTAGAGACCTATGTTCACCCCGTTTCAGGGGCTAATGCTGTTCGGTCTATTCTGGAGCCGGAGCTGGTTAGATGGGCCATGGCCATTCGACCCAGTGTTTTGGTCTTCAGGAAGGGTGGTCTGCTTCTCCTGGAACCATACTACCCATTCCGCTTTGGGCGAAATTTTGGCTATGATCAGCACATCCCTATATCAGTTGCTCAGTTTCCCCTGGATAGCCGAGCCAAGCATGGGTCCACCATTGTTGGTGATGGCCGGTTGTGGTGGGATTTCTATCATCGCCAGGATGGTGCAGTTTTCAGAGTTCCCACTATTTCCAACCGTGTTCCCCGTGTTACATCTGAGTATATCAAATGGTGGAACATTCGGACCAGCTTTTACAGGGATGGCAGGGGTACATTCTGGGACGTGGCCGAGCGTTCTTTCCTGAAACAACAGCCCGGGCCGGTATTTGACATCCCCGAGGCCCACCTGAAAAAGATTTATTCACAACATCCGAGGGAGGCCGAGAACTATCTGACTCAGCGTCGGGTTTTGAAAGAAGGAGGCTCCGAGCCGCCCGCGCCTGTCTTTGCTGCCATTAATGAAGATACTTTTATAAGGAGCTTGAAACATCTGTGTCATGTAGGAGACGCTCGTCTGGAGGCGCAGCAGTACCCTTTCCCTGTTGAAGAGCCGCTCCTGACGGTCGTCCCTTGGAAGGGTCTGACAGATAGATTTCATCCCTACAGGACGTTTGTGCACAGGGAAGATAGGACTCAGACGTACTACAAGCACACGTCCTGGCTGTTTGTTCTGCTGAATGTACATGGGCTATCTGCAGAGAGTCCGATAGCCAGCATACTGAATAAGCCATTGTTCGCTTCTTTTCATTATGTCGACGGCTGGGGCATGGACCACCTCGACTTATTTCGATGCCTTGATTTTCATGGTCATAGCGATCTGGCATCTTTAGTGGAGAAGTGCCAGACATTTGGTGATGTCTGCTGGCTTGTCAAGGAGGCTGCTTTCCGCTCCAAGGAGGTAGCTTATCTGTACTGGCCACTTTCTGTCTTTTATGATGGCCCAACAGGTATGATCTTTTCTTTCTGACTGTAGTGCTTTCTGTTTAGTATTTAAACTCTGCATCCACTGATCTCATTGCTTCTTTGACGTCTTCGACAGACAGGCCAGATATAAAGCGACAGGGGCTTTACAAAAAAATCATTGCGCAAGCTGAGAAGCCTGCTTATTTCGAAGTCCCCGCAGCAGCGCCGACGACCACTCCCCTGCCTCCGGGCAAGAAGAGAAAGATTTCTGCAGTGAAGACTGCAGTTGGGAAGGCCAGGAAGGCCAAGAAGGCCCATGCTCGGCAGTCGGCTTCAGCAGTGACGGACCCTGGGACCCCTCTTCCTGATATCCCCTCCTTTAATGAGTTTGAATCTCAAAGGGAGGGCGCCCAGACGTCAGTCGAGGGTAACATCAACAGCCCGTAGTTGTATCTTTCATCGACTTTTGCTGAATTTTATAGAAGTCTTCGAGTCTGACCCCCCCCCCCCTTTTTGCACAGCCCAAGAGCCAGTTGTGACACCTTCTTTGGTGGAGACCAGATTGCCTTCTCCTACGCTGACTAGCGAGGCGGAGGGTAAGTGTGCCTTCCCATCTTTTCTTGTACATTTCAATTGTTCTTTCATTGTCTTGCTCACAAGCTTTTCCCTGCAGTGACGGCCGGCAAGGGGGCTACAGTTATAGGAGCAGCTGGCGGTATGACTCAGTCACAAGAGGGTAACAGGACCCAGACGAAACGGGGCCTTGTCCCTGTGAGGCACATAGTTACCCGGTCTTCCTCCAGGCAGACGTTAGGGACGCAAGTCCCGCCCGTGGATAGTGTGGAAATCTCTTCTAGCAGTTCCGCGACCACTTCCGAGGCAGAGGGAGAAGGAGCAGATTTCAGTGAGAGCGAGCCGGAGAATATCTCCCAATCAGAGGCCCCATTCGTATGTACTACCATTGTCTCACTGTTCACCCCCCCCCCAAACTGCTGGTGCCATCTTCTGAGGAGGAACTACCGGAAGAATTTGCTGGCTTGGATACCGAGGCAGATATAATTCCTCCCTTTGCTGCTTCAGCAGCGGAGCTTTCCCCTTCCTTGCACTCCTTTGAGGATATCGCCATCACATTAGAAGTGGGTCTCTCTCCTTTTCCTCATTGTCATTATTATCATTTTTCTTATCTGCTGCTTGATGTTGCATTGATCTGTTCATAGGAATCCCCTGTTGCCAGCCCGGTAGCGACTGCAGCCCTTGAAGCCATTCTATCTGACACCCTGGCTGTTGTTCCTGCTTCGTCAGCCATCTGCGCAGGCGTTTCTAAGATAATTCACCCTGTGCCGGTGAGGGTACAGTCTTCTACAGACTTAGCATTGCTGGACTTGAGGACCTCGGGGGAGAGTTCGGCCCTCATCCGGGTCTTGGATTTCAGAGCTGAGACGGACGCCGTTAGGGGTTCTGCCTTTATACCGGCCGCAGTGATGACCATTGCGCCGGAGTTAGCAATTCCCGTAACAGTAATTATGAAAACTGAACTTTTGCCTTTACGGTCCGTAGCCCCTGCCGCCTTGTCATTGAAGGAACTGGCTGCTGAAGCAGAGATGGAAGAAGGGGAGGTAGCTGCCAGAGAGACCAGAGTATTGTCTATAACCGACCCAGAATCGATCTCCTTGCTCTCGGAATCTGAGGAGGAGGTGCCCCGAGAAGAGGATGCTGAAGATGCGGGTGTCATATTGGGGACCCAGGAAGCAGCCGCTCTAGCACTTATTAAAGTTGCCCCTACGAGCATTCAAATAGCAACTCCCGAGGACAAGGTGGTGGAAGGCCTCTTGGTCTCGTCAGGGGTTGCAGAGAGAGCTCAGCTGGTGATGCGGGACGGGACCACGGACACGATAAGCTAGCGGTCGTCCCTTAGCGGGGGAAGCGTCGGATGTGCGCGGTTGAACAACCGGCAGTGAGCTAGGGTGGTCGGCTCTCAATTGTGCCCGGATCGGGTCACGGGACGGTCACTCTCTCACTCGCAGCAGTGATATGATAAATTAAAAGCGAGCTAGGTAACCCTACACATGCTCTCTAGCAGTGGCATAAACAAGCATATATAGAAATAAGCGGAATGCCAAGCAAGGAGCGAATACGATACCTCCACGCGCTCGGCGTGGCGAAGATGGCACCCGGCCGAAACTCGTACTCCCGGGAACTTAATACATTAAGATTACAGCAATACAAGTAAGCCCACTCCACGCAGGGAGGTAACGGGCGACACAAGGGGACCCGGGAGGACCAATTCCGGGTTGACGGGCGGTTTCCGGGCACGGCTTCGGCTTCGCGCGTACTCGTGCTAGTGGGGCCCACGTGTGGACCGGAGGGGTCGTGTGGGACCTGATGCCTCCTCTGGTGTGGGTACACTTGGGAAGCGCTCCCCTAGGATGGCGAGTTGCTGGAACGACCGCCGGACGCCGGGCGGCCCTCGGACGACGCTCGCGGGAAACCGGCCACAAGTCTGCACTTGCTGTCTTCTCGCGCGCTGTCCGGCGAGATCGGCTGCTGTGATCAACCCCGTCGTCGGAATGCAACGAGCTCGGCGCCGTTGGAAAGAGGACTCCAAATACTTCGACGTAGGGGCCTTCAGAAAAAATAATCAGATACGTATATCTGACTTATGGAATTTACACCCTTGCTGTAAACAGGCCAGAACTGCAGGGGCAGGTTCTGACTTCTCTGAAAATCACCGTTGACCGGTGGGAGGACCTTGGAATATGGAGATGAGTTCTTCAGAAAAGTTGAAGATCTCTGAGATAGAAAACCGGGACTATTTTTGGTTTTTGATTTGGATAGGAAATGGATTTTATGGGATTTTTTGAGTGGACCTGGGTCGGATCTGGGACACTGTGGAAAAATTGCTCACAGGAACTGGTACGAATTTTGAAAAATACCTAGAGACCTTATCAAAAATTAATAAAATTCATGGTGGTAGACATATGTGGACAGAAGTCTCAGTAATTTTTAGAGCCCCAAAAAAATTCAAAACATGGGTCGAACAAGGTAGACTCAGAACTGTTGAACAGTAGACAGAACCTGGACAGAACTGAAATTTGAACTTGGACGAAAATCTAAAAATATCTAAAGGACGAATTTTTGCCTGAAATTTTTTGTGGAGGTAAGGGTTCAAGAGGGGAACCAACCCTGAAAATTGGAGCTTCAGAAGATGAGGGAAGAGAGAGAGACAATTCGGAGAAGAGAGGTCTGTCCAGAGTGGACAGAAAACCGAATTCGTTGGTGAAGACGCGTCGGCGGCGAGACGGCGGCGGCGGCGATCACCGGAGCTGCTTCAGAAGTTGGAGGGGATCAAGGGGGAAGGTATTACACTCTAGAAATGGGCTGGAGGTGGAAGAACACCAGGGAGAGAGGGGAGAGGGGCACAAGCTTCAAGGAGGCAAAATGCTAATTTCTTCTTCATTAATTCTTTCCATAAGAAAATACAAGTATTTATATGAAAGGGTTCTAATCTAATATGAGCCCTTGGATCAAGGGTTGAAGAATGGAGGGTTGAGATGTGGTGTGAACACCACATTAAACCCAAATAAATTAATAGGTCCGCCCCCCCCCCCTTAAAGAGGACAATTTGGAATTGTCTTCTTTATTTAATTCATGGTCCAAGTCCAAATTTGGACCATGGACCAGCCACCTTGGACCCAAGAGTCCATGTGGACCAATAAGGAGGAGGGAGGGGGCCCCTGCAGGGCCTACAAGCATATTTGCAAAGAAACCCAATGGCCTTTTGCAAATAAACCCACTAAGACCTACTATTGTGTACGCATATATCACAAGGGCGTACATACAAATACAAAAGGACATAAATGCAAACACAAAGTGAGCTGGTTGTCGCTGATGTCCCCATCAATTCTCCCCGGGTGGGAGGAACTCGACCCCGTCGAGTAAAGGGTGCGGCTGCTCAGGTCTCCGGCGGATCCGTCACCGTGCCAAGTAGCGCGGGTATGCTCCACTCCAAGTGATCGGCACCTGCTCATTCCACATATACTCGATATGCGCACTGCTATGGCCAAAGGTGGTCACTCCGAAGGGGCACTCTCAACGGAAGGAAACAGCTCAAAGACTCACTAGGAATCACTGCTGAGTCCCTATAGGTGACTGATCCGGGTATAGAAGTAAACCGATCCCATACTCGTCAAGTGAATCGACTCGCTTCACACTCATTCGGGAACGACACGAGCTTGCACAAGACACATGCAGACTCACCATGCACTGACACACGAATGCAAACCATGCAAACAATCGACTCAAAATCACCACACAAACAAACCACACAAAGAAAGCACACTGACTCATGCACGACTCTAGACTAAGGTGGTAGCATCAAACCCACTAGGTGGCGACATCCTGGGCGGCAGAAGGGTCGCCCAGCTCTTCCCCCATGGCATAGTATTCATCGGCCAGTGCCTCGTCGGCCTCGTAATCGACATGCTCAAGCTCGGGAGGTGCGGATCCTCCAACACCTAAGGCTAGGGTGGTGCGAGCGGGACACTCACTAGCAATGTGGCCGTACCCGTGACAGTGGAAACATTGTATTCGCGATCGACTACTCTCCCCGATAAGAGGGGCCTTACCCTTATCATCCCGCCGGGTAGGGGGTGTAGGCAACAATGGGGGAGGTGTAGGTGCCTTGGACAAGAGTGGCGGGGGTGCCGGTGCCAGAGGACGGGCTATAGGAGCTGGGGGACGGGCAAAGGGTGCCGGTGGTTGGGATGGAAATAGATCCCGGGGTGGAGGAGGGCGAGGCCGTGGAGCGAAGTGCTCCTGACGGGTGGGCTCCTGAGGTCGAGCCATGGGAGGCCGCTGATGTGGGCCTATAGAGTGACGGGGCTCGGTACTACGGAGAGGGGTGGGGCCCAACCGATGGCTAGACTCGAACTCTCCCTCAAATTGCTCCATCTCGAGAGCAACCTGATATGCCTCTTCCAACGTCTTGGCATTGCGGCGGAAAAGCTCATACTGGTAGTGTGGCCGCAAACCACGTCGAAAGCGGGACACGGGCATGGTACTCTCCTCCGTGACACCACATCGTAGAAAGTACTCATCAAACTCCGCGATGTATTCGGAGACGGACCGGTCTCCCTGGCTAAGACTTTGCCATCTATCGATGAGTCGCTGGCGGTATGTGGGAGGAAGGTACTTTTGCCGAAGTTTATTCTTCATCTCGGCCCATGTGTCAATCGGGGGTTCTAGCCGCTGAAGTAGCAGGCTCTCCACATTCTTCCAATAGGTTTGTGCCTGCCCCATGAGTTTCATGGTGGCAAATCGGACCCTTCGACGCTCCGACATATCATACCATTCAAAATAACGGTCCATGCCAAACTCCCAATCTAGGTAGACTTTCGGATCCAAAGACCCGTAAAAAGCGGGAGGATCCGCTCGCACGGTCTTAAGGACCCGATCATCATCCTCATCTCGTTGTGGCTGAAAACCACGACGGCGTTGACCATACCCCTCGTAGGCATTGTCGGACCCATAGTCCTCGAGACCAAGGTCACGGTGTGGTAGTTGGGGAACCCGAGGAGGGGCGGGTGGAGGAACCAGTGGTGGCTGGTTTTGGGCCGAGGGAGCGGCCTGGACTTGGGCCATGGGAGCGGGTGGGACTTGGGCCCCCGCGGGAGGAGGTGCGGGTGGACCTTGGGCTGCCCCAGGAGGGTCCCCGTGTGACATCCTATCTAACCGCCCAACGAGGTCTTGGACCGACCTATCGGAGTTTTCCATGCGTCCCTCCATGGCCCTAAGGCGACCATCCATATTCTCGGAGAAGGTCCGAAAGTTAGCATCGGATTGGTCCAACCTAGCCATAATGGCCATCATCGCCTCTTGTAGGGAGTGGAAGTCTCCCGAGGTATCCCGTGGGTTGGCCATAGGTGGGGGTGGGGGTGAGTACTGAGTACCCCGACGAGTGGGCATGCAAACACACCGACTAGAGGACACCGACTAAAGCAAAACACACTAATGCAAAATGATGCGCCTAGACTTAACCAAAACTCGGTACGCGGCGGAGATAATTGACCCGAAGGTCACTCGCACAAGTGTGCGGCCTTCCCGATAGGCGTAACCTAACGGTCGGACAACACCTTTTTATATACCGAGTAAAGGGATGTATGCGACCCAAAAACGACTCTTTTTGTTGTTTTAAAAATATGATGATCCTAAACACGACTTAGACCGACTAATGACTAGACGTAAATGACACTCTTTTTTTTTTTTACTTTTTGACACCCTAGACTCAAACTCGCTCTGATACCAAATTGATGCGGGACGGGACCACGGACACGATAAGCTAGCGGTCGTCCCTTAGCGAGGGAAGCGTCGGATGTGCGCGGTTGAACAACCGGCAGTGAGCTAGGGTGGTCGGCTCTCAATTGTGCCCGGATCGGGTCACGGGACGGTCACTCTCTCACTCGCAGCAGTGATATGATAAATTAAAAGCGAGCTAGGTAACCCTACACATGCTCTCTAGCAGCGGCATAAACAAGCATATATAGAAATAAGCGGAATGCCAAGCAAGGAGCGAATACGATACCTCCACGCGCTCGGCGTGGCGAAGATGGCACCCGGCCGAAACTCGTACTCCCGGGAACTTAATACATTAAGATTACAGCAATACAAGTAAGCCCACTCCACGCAGGGAGGTAACGGGCGACACAAGGGGACCCGGGAGGACCAATTCCGGGTTGACGGGCGGTTTCCGGGCACGGCTTCGGCTTCGCGCGTACTCGTGCTAGTGGGGCCCACGTGTGGACCGGAGGGGTCGTGTGGGACCTGATGCCTCCTCTGGTGTGGGTACACTTGGGAAGCGCTCCCCTAGGATGGCGAGTTGCTGGAACGACCGCCGGACGCCGGGCGGCCCTCGGACGACGCTCGCGGGAAACCGGCCACAAGTCTGCACTTGCTGTCTTCTCGCGCGCTGTCCGGCGAGATCGGCTGCTGTGATCAACCCCGTCGTCGGAATGCAACGAGCTCGGCGCCGTTGGAAAGAGGACTCCAAATACTTCGACGTAGGGGCCTTCAGAAAAAATAATCAGATACGTATATCTGACTTATGGAATTTACACCCTTGCTGTAAACAGGCCAGAACTGCAGGGGCAGGTTCTGACTTCTCTGAAAATCACCGTTGACCGGTGGGAGGACCTTGGAATATGGAGATGAGTTCTTCAGAAAAGTTGAAGATCTCTGAGATAGAAAACCGGGACTATTTTTGGTTTTTGATTTGGATAGGAAATGGATTTTATGGGATTTTTTGAGTGGACCTGGGTCGGATCTGGGACACTGTGGAAAAATTGCTCACAGGAACTGGTACGAATTTTGAAAAATACCTAGAGACCTTATCAAAAATTAAGAAAATTCATGGTGGTAGACATATGTGGACAGAAGTCTCAGTAATTTTTAGAGCCCCAAAAAAATTCAAAACATGGGTCGAACAAGGTAGACTCAGAACTGTTGAACAGTAGACAGAACCTGGACAGAACTGAAATTTGAACTTGGACGAAAATCTAAAAATATCTAAAGGACGAATTTTTGCCTGAAATTTTTTGTGGAGGTAAGGGTTCAAGAGGGGAACCAACCCTGAAAATTGGAGCTTCAGAAGATGAGGGAAGAGAGAGAGACAATTCGGAGAAGAGAGGTCTGTCCAGAGTGGACAGAAAACCGAATTCGTTGGTGAAGACGCGTCGGCGGCGAGACGGCGGCGGCGGCGATCACCGGAGCTGCTTCAGAAGTTGGAGGGGATCAAGAGGGGAAGGGATTACACTCTAGAAATGGGCTGGAGGTGGAAGAACACCAGGGAGAGAGGGGAGAGGGGCACAAGCTTCAAGGAGGCAAAATGCTAATTTCTTCTTCATTAATTCTTTCCATAAGAAAATACAAGTATTTATATGAAAGGGTTCTAATCTAATATGAGCCCTTGGATCAAGGGTTGAAGAATGGAGGGTTGAGATGTGGTGTGAACACCACATTAAACCCAAATAAACTAATAGGTCCGCCCCCCCCCCCCCTTAAAGAGGACAATTTGGAATTGTCTTCTTTATTTAATTCATGGTCCAAGTCCAAATTTGGACCATGGACCAGCCACCTTGGACCCAAGAGTCCATGTGGACCAATAAGGAGGAGGGAGGGGGCCCCTGCAGGGCCTACAAGCATATTTGCAAAGAAACCCAATGGCCTTTTGCACATAAACCCACTAAGACCTACTATTGTGTACGCATATATCACAAGGGCGTACATACAAATACAAAAGGACATAAATGCAAACACAAAGTGAGCTGGTTGTCGCTGATGTCCCCATCAGCTGGCACCTTCCGCAGACCTCCCGTCTTCCTCTTCCCAACCTGATGTTACGCCATGGGCGGACATTGACAGTGAGGTGACTTTCGAAGTAGCTCCAGTTCCTTCTCCTGGCTTCACTTCCTCTGAGAGTTTTATCTGGCAAAATCTTGACATGCTGCGCTAGTTGGTGGAGTCCCAGCCTGGACTGACTTATCTGCGGCTGAAGGAGATAGCCGAGCGTTTCACCGTTGGTCTACAGGCGATGGGCTGTCCCATGGAAATATGGACCCAGCGGGTTATATTGTTGTTAAAGTTTATACATCGTCTGGACTTCTTGGCACATATTATGTCTGACAGATTGGCAGCTTTGAAGTTGCAAAGGAAGGAGTGCAAATCTGAGCTGGAGAAGGTGGGCTCTGTTCTCCAGGAGCGCCAATGCCAACTGCAATCTCTGGCGCAGCGGGAGCAGTTCGTGCGCAGCCGGATGGCCATCCTGGAGGCTGAACTGTTTGACCTCCGGGCTGAACTGCCGCAGATAACAACTTCTCGGCCGCAGCTTGCGGAGGAGGTAGCCCTGTTGGAGGGGCAGGTGGCGTCCTTTCAGGACGAGTCTACTCGGTTGCAGGCGGAGGAGGCTCAACTTCATGAGCTGGGGGCTGCCCCGCATGTAGGGCTTCTGGCCTTCGAAGACATATTCCGGCGCCCGTGAATATCTGTTTTCCCCTTTTTGTAATACAATTTCCCCTCAGGGGCCCTTCTTGTATTACCCTTTTTTATTCAATGAAAAGGAATCTTTATACCAATCTCATATGTGGTTTGTTCTTGACGATCGCACCGTCAATATACGACGATTTGGCAGCGGTTTCAGCGGTCCCTATGGGAATAGCCCGTACCTAGCAGGAGAGCGTCCACCCTTTCAGAGAAAGGATGGGGAACTCGCTCCACCGCGCGACGGTATCCGGAGGGTGCCTAAACCCAATCCTGGGGGTAGCTGAAAAAGAGGTTTAGAACATCGTTTGAAACAAACGGATGGTTCACCTCGGACAGGTTTCAAAGCTGGTCGGGGCAATGTATCGAACGACCAGTGACGGATTTTATCATCGATATTGGGTTTATATCGACGCAAAGGAATTTCATAAGTTTCATCAGGATAGACGTAAGGTGTAAACTGGGTAGACTTGATCACAGGTGGGACGTGAAAAGGGTATGTGATTTTCATCAGGACAGACGCAAAATCCGAACTGGACAAGTTTTCATCATTGATCGGGCAATGCACCGATCAACCAATGGTTGGTTTCATCATCGATATGGGGTTTATATCGATGCAAAGGGATTTCATAAGTTTAATCAGGATAGACGTAAGGTCTAAACTGGACAGGGTTTCATCATTAATCGGGCAAGGTGCCGGTCGATCAATAGCTGGTTTCATCATCGATATTGGGTTTATATCGATGCGAAGGAATCTCATAAGTTTCATCAGGATAGACATAAGGTCTAAACTGGATAAGGTTTCATCATTGATCGGGCAAGGTGCCGGTCGATCAATAGCTGGTTTCATCATCGATATTGGATTTATATCGATGCAAAGGAATTTCATAAATTTCATCAGGATAGACGTAAGGTCTAAACTGGACAGGGTTTCATCATTGATCGGGCAAGGTGCCGATCGATCAATGGTTGGTTTCATCATCGATATTGGGTTTATATCGATGCGAAGGAATCTCATAAGTTTTATCAGGATAGACGTAAGGTCTATTCCAACAGGTTCTATTGCGGGTGGGACTTTGCCAAGAAATACGTAGGTTTCATCGGGATAGGCGTAGGGTCTATCCTGGTAGGGTTTTATCGTTGACCGGGCAAGGAGCCGATCGGTCAAGGGATGGTTTAGGAGTTTGATCAGGACAGACGTAAGGTCTGAACTGGCCAGGCTTTATCAGACTGGTGACCGGTTTTATTGTCGGTGGGACATGTGAAAAGAGGGTATGTAGATTTCATCAGGGTAGACGTAAGATCTACCCCGGAAAGGCTTTATCATCGGTGGGGCATAGAGCCAGATGACCGATAGAAGGCCTCGTCAGTGAAGGGTAGGTGAAGGCAACGTGCCGGTTGGCATGGAACTTCTGAATTACCACATTACCGACCCAAGCGCCCTTTCGGGTTTTCACCGGAGCCGGCCCCCTCTTGCTTTTGCCCACGCATCCTTTCGGATTTTCACGTGGCGGGGTACCCGATTTTACCTGCAGTGCCCTTTCGGGTTTTCACCACAGCTGGGTTTTAGCCCTTTTTGCCCTTGTCCAGAATGCATGAACAAGTCTGGCGGGGTATCTCTATTTTCAACCCCATTTTTTTTGTACTTTTTTTTGTCGTTTTCTTTCTCTTTTCCTTTTTTCATTATCTTTTCTGGGACCAGAACTTTCATCCTATGGACCACAGCGCCATATGCTTATTGTGGACACACGATCATTGATGTGGGTGCCAACATCAATGCAAAGGGAAGTAGGGTTTCATGATCTATCCAGACGAAAGGTCCGAATCGATTTAGAGGATATAAGTAGCAGCTCGGGCACGAGGCCGTTTGTTGAGAATATGAGTTTCATCGTTAATGTGGGGTTTAACATTAACGCAAGGGAATAGAGTTTCATGATCTAACCAGACGGAGGGTCTGAATAGATTCAAAGAGCAGTGTTGTGCTATGTCAGAGCGGACGGAAGGTCCACCCTGGATGGATTTTAGCGTCGATCAGGCAGCATGCCAATCGATCGATAACAGGTTTCATCATTGGTATTGGCTCATCCCAATGGAAGGATTTCATATGTTTCATCAGGATAGACGTAGGGTCTAAACTGGATAAGGTTTTATCATTGATACTGGGCGAGATGCCGATCGATCAATGGCGGGTTTCATCATCGGTATTGGATTTATACCGATGCAAGGAGTTCATGGATTTCATCAGGATAGACGGAAGGTCTAAACTGGATAGGTTTCATCATAGATCGGGCAGTGTGCCAATCGATCAACAACAGGTTTCATCGCGGCGGGACGTAAAGAGACCTGTAGATCTAGTCAGAGTAGAATCGGACAGGGTTTCATCGCTGATCGGGCAAAGTGCTGGTCGATCAGCATCAGGTTTCATCATTAGTATTGGGTTTATACCAATGCAAGGATTTCATAGGTTTCATCGGGATAGACGTAAGGTCTAAACCGGACAGGGTTTCATTATTGATCAGGCAGTGTGCCAATCGGTCAACAGCAGATTTCATCGCGGTGAGACATAGGATAGGTTTCATTGGGATAGACGTAAGGTCTAAACCAGACGGGGTTTCATTGTTGTGGGTCTTAGACAGAAACAAGTGAAAGTGTTTTATCAGGACAGACGGAAGGTCTATCCCGAGGTGGGCCTATTATCGAGGGAATTTTTCTCGAGCAAAGCATGAAGGCTTCAACAGAATAGACGTAAGGTCCATTCCGGATGGGTTTAATCGTTGATCGGGCAAGGCGCCGGTCGATCGACGAGGAGTTTTATGGTGGGAGGTGAGGCTTTCTTTGGAATCACCATATTACCGACTCAAGCACGCTTTCGGATTTTCGCCGGAGCCGGCCCCCTCTTGCTTTTGCCCACGCGCCCTTTCAGGTTTTCACGTGGCGGGGTACCCGATTTTACCTGCAGTGCCCTTTCGGGTTTTCACCACAGCTGGGTTTTAGGCCATTTTTGCACTTGTCCCTAATATAGGAGCAAGTCTGACGGGGTATCTCTATTTTTAACCCCATTTTTTTACTTTTACTTTTTTTTTTGTTCTTTCTTCTTCCTTCCTTTTTAGAGGGTGACAGGTGGGAATGCCACCAGCTTAAGATGAGGGTAGCTTGGTTAGGGCGGAGTGCCACTAGACCAAGAAAAGGGTAGCTCGGCTAGGGCAGAGTGCCGCTAGACCAAGGAAATGGGTAGCTCGGCTAGGGCGGAGTGCCGCTAGATGAAGAAAGGGTGTAGCTTGGCTAGGGCGGAGCGCCGCTAGACCAAGGAAGGGGTAGCTTTGTTAGGGCGGAGTGCCGCTAGACGAAGAAATGGATAGCTCGGCTAGGGCGGAGTGCCGCTATACCAAGAAATGGGTAGCTCAGTTAGGGCGGAGTGCCGCTATACCAAGAGATGGGTAGCTCGGCTAGGGCGGAGTGCCACTAGACCAAGGAAAGGGTAGCTCGGTTAGGGCGGAGTGCCGCTAGACCAAGAGATGGGTAGCTCGGTTAGGGCGCAGTGCCGCTAGACCAAGAAATGGGTAGCTCGGCTAGGGCGGAGTGCCGCTAGACCAAGGAAAGGGGTGTAGCTTGGCTAGGGCGGAGTGCCGCTATACCAAGGAAGGGTAGCTCGGCCAGGGCGAAGTGCCGCTAGACCAAGAAATGGGTAGCTCAGTTAGGGCGGAGTGCCGCTAGACCAAGAAATGGGTAGCTCAGTTAGGGCGGAGTGCCACTAGACCGGGAAAGGGGTGCAGCTTGGCTAGGGTGGAGTGCCGCTAGACCAAGAAATAGGTAGCTTGGTTAGGGCGGAATGCCGCTAGACCAAGAAATAGGTGTAGCTCGATTAGGGCGGAGTGCCGTTATACCAAGAAAAGGGTGTAGCTTGGCTAGGGCGGAGTGCCGCTAGACCAAGAAATGGGTGTAGCTCGGTTAGGGCGGAGTGCCGCTAGACCAAGAAATAGGTGTAGCTCGGTTACGGAGTGCCGTTATACCAAGAAAAGGGTGTAGCTTGGCTAGGGCGGAGTGCCGCTAGACCAAGAAATGGGTGTAGCTCGGTTAGGGCGGAGTGCCGCTAGACCAAGAAATGGGTAGCTCGGTTAGGGCGGAGTGCTGCTAGACCAAGAAATAGGTAGCTCGGTTAGGGCGGAGTGCCGCTAGACCAAGAAATAGGTAGCTCGGTTAGGGCGGAGTGCCGCTAAACCAAGGAAAGTGTAGCTCGGTTAGGGTGGAGTGCCGCTAGACCGGGAAAGGGGTAGCTTTACCTGATCACTCGGGGAATGCCGGTTGTGCCGCATGATACAGCTTTAGATGTCTTCCGTTGAGTGGGGAGAATTGGATTTCCCCTCGAAGGTTAACAACCACGTAGGCCCCTCCTTCGTAGACCCTCTGTATTACATAAGGACCTTCCCAGTTAGCATTCAGCTTTCCTTTTGGGTTGGACGCCATGACTTCTTTTTTCTTGACCATGACGAGGTCACCTTTCTTGAATTCTAGTGCTCTTACGAGTTTGTTGAATGCAGCGGCCATGCGGGCCTGATACATTTGGATACTCTTCTGGGCTTGGAGGCGCTTCCCTTCCAATTCAGCCAGTTCTTCTAGTCTTCTTTCCGCATTGGTCTGCTCGCCACGGGCCAGGCCATATTGGACTGCCACTCTGAGTGACGGGACTTCCAGCTCTAGCGGAACCACTGCCTCTGAGCCGTATACCAGCGAGTACGGCGAGCAGCCTGTAGGTGTCTTGAAGACGGTGCGGTATGCCCACAGAGCTTCATACATTTTCTCTTCCCAGTCCTTCTTATTGGAACTGACGACCTTGGCCAGCAAGGTGCAGAGAGTCTTGTTAAAAGCTTCTGCCAATCCGTTTGCCTGTGGATTGTAAGGAGTGGAGGTCCTCCATTCGATCTTATACTTCTCAGCAAGCCGATAGACCTTCTGATTTCTGAAATGACTTCCATTGTCAGATATTATTCGGCTGGGGATCCCGAACCTGAAGATAATGTTCTGCTTGATGAATCTGGCAACCAGTTCACCAGTCACTTCTCTTAATGCTATAGCCTCCGCCCATCTGGAGAAGTAATCTGTTATGGCCAGTATGTACTTATGTCCGGCGGAGGAAGTCGACAGTGGCCCGAGTACATCAGTTCCCCATTGTGCAAACGGCCAACTGGGAACTGTAGGGTGCAGAGTCGTAGGAGGCCTTCTAGGCACAGTAGCATGCTCCTGGCATTTCTGGCATGATTTTACAAATTTACAGCAGTCTTCAAACATGGTGGGCCAATAGTAGCCTAGCTTCTTGATTTCTATCTTCATCTTGGGACCAGCCTGGTGGGCACCTGCTGTCCCAGCATGTGTTTCTTTCATCGCTTGCCAGGCTTCCTCAGTGGACAGACAGTGGAGTAGAATCTTCTTGTGTGCATCTGCCATTATTCGGAACAGAATTCAATTCCTGAGTTCATAAGAATCTTTGATTCTTATGAGTTTCATCTTTTCTTCTCTTATCTACGGCAGTTGTTGGTGTAGAAACCACTGCAGCAGGTGCTGTCTCCAATCAGGCGCTTGTTCTGTGCTGATGGTGGCAACTTCATTTTCTTCGGGGCACCCTTCTAGCATACTCGGGACTTGCCGCCGGTTCATGACGATAATGTTCAGTGTCTTATTTGGCGGAACTGCTAGTGAGCTGGCCAGCTTTGCCAGTGCATCAGCCTGGGCATTGTGTCCACGGCCCACATGCTTGAGCTCAATATGGTAGAATTTTGCCATGAGGCGCACAACTTTTTGGTGGTAGGGACTCAGTTCTGGCTTCCGCACTTCGAACTCCCCTTGGATCTATTTTATTATCAACATCGAATCGTCGAATACCTGGAGCATTTGGATACCCATGTTGAGGCTTATATATAGCCCGATTATCAGAGCTTCATACTCGGCCTCATTATTGGTGCAGGGCTTGTTTATAGAACAGGAAGTATGCACGACCTCCCCTTCTGGTGATTTCAGCACAATACCGGCTCCAGCCCGTATTCTGGTCTTTCCATCGGAGTCTGTCTCTGTTCTAGATGCTCCATCAAAGAATAGTTGCCACATAACTGACTGGGTCTGGCATGCCTCGAGTGTCTCATCATCGGGTAACTCAGTCCCTAGCATACCATTTTCCGGCACAGGATGCTCTGCGAAGAAATCAGCCACGGCCTGTCCTTTTATCGCCCTCTAGGGTGTATAGGTAATATCGAATTCCATCAGGATCACTGCCCACTTGCCCAACCGGCCCTTCAGTACTGGCTGAGTCAATATGTATTTGAGCGGGTCTGCTGCAGATATCAATCTGACTTCATGTGACAACATATAGTGTCGGAGCTTTTTGACAGCAAAGACTAGTGCCAAGCAGGTCTTCTCTATGTAGCTGTAGCTTTCTTCAGTTCTAATCAGCCTCCTACTTAGGTAGTACAAGGCTTGTTCTTTGCCTTCTTCATTTATCTGTGCCAACATTGCCCCCAGGGAACAGTATGTGGCTGCGATATACAGTATCAAGGGCCTGCCCTTAATTGGTGCCCCCAGCACCGGAGGGGTCTTGAGGTATTCTTTCAGCTTCTCAAAGGCTTCCTGACAGCCATCGTCCCAGAGGAACGGCACATCTTTCATCATGAGCTTGTGAAAGGGGTGGCATCTTCCCGACAGATTTGATATAAATCGTCGGATATAAGTCAGACTCCCTTGCAGGGATCTCAGCTCAGACAGATCCCTTGGCGGAGGGAGCTCCTGGATAGCCATAATCTTGGATGGGTCAATTTCAATGCCCCTATGACGGACAATAAATCCGAGGAATTTTCCACTAGACACGCCGAAGGCGCACTTCATGGGATTCATCTTGAGTTCATATTTACGCAGCCTCTGGAATACTACCCTCAGGTCTTGCAAATGGTCTTCTCTTCTTTTAGTTTTTACTACCAAATCATCAATGTAGCACTCTACTTTCTTGAAGAGTAAATCATCAAAGATCCTGGTCATAGCTCTTTGGTAGGTAGCACCGGCATTCTTGAGGCCAAACGGCATCCTTTTGTAGTGGAATATCCCCTTCGGGGTATGGAATGCAGTGTGCACTCTGTCTTCCTCAACAATCAAGATTTGGTTGTATCCGGATGACCCATCCATAAATGATAGGGCCTCATGACCAGTGGTCGCATCGATCATCACTTCAGTGATTGGTACAGGGAAGTCGTCTTTCGGGCAAGCCTTATTAAGGTCCCGAAAATCAACACATATTCTGATCTGCCCATTCTTCTTCTTTATGGGCACTATATTGGCTAGCCATGTAGTGTATTGATTTTCTTCAACAAAGCCTACATCAATTAGCTTGTCAACCTCTTTGTTAATCTGATTTATTAATTCAGGGCGCATTCTCCTGGAAGGCTACTTTACAGGGCTAGCCTCTGGGTTTATTGCCAATCGGTGCTGTGCCACATCAGAACTCAGTCCCGGCATTTCATCATATGTCCATGCAAAGCAGTCTCGGAATTCCTTCAAAAACTGTATATATTGTTCCCTGGTAGCTGGCTCCAGCAGTGCACTAAGGAATGTCGGCCTTGGCTCATCTGCGGTTCCTAGATTTATTTCCACAAGCTCATCGACGGTGGCCTGACCTCCGTCTTCGACCTCGGGCGGGGCTTCTTGTAAGTCAATGAAGCCTCCCGGGATATAATCTTCCTCAGTTTCATGATTTTCTGTTTCATCATACTGGTCATCAGCGGTTGCTGGCTCATCATATACGGCCAATATTGCTGTATTCTGTTTAGTACGCCCCGAGGATGTAACTGGATCAGCAGGAAACTCGAAGACGGAGTCTTCCGCCCTTAGAGGCTCTTCTGATGCAGACTCCCTTGAGAGATCATCATTCTTTAGAGCCCAGACTTCTTCTAGGATGCGCTCAAACTCCAGGCATTCCCTCAGCTCTTTGGCTGCTTGATCCTCATCCGGGATTCCCGTGTCGAACTTTGCTTCAGCATGGAACATATCTTCTTTGCAAGGTAGGTCTTCCCAGCACCAACCTTTCTTTGCTTCAACAGACGTCCCCGTCTCCGGCTGACTGTCTGGGGTTTCATTGTTCATTATGGATTGATAAATGATTTCTTCATCTTCCGAGGGGTACTTGTCATATCCCACCTCGGGAGGGTCTTCATGCTGGTAGGAGACAGATATGACGTCCACCTCAGCTTCATAGTGTTCTTGAAGGGTATAACCCAATCCTGGGTGCTGAGTGATCTTCCTCAGTTCTTTATTATCCCGAGGCGGATCCCATAGCTCCTGGAATGCCTTCTTTTGGGCAACAGGTTGTAGTGATGGCATCTGCATCTTAGAGAACATCTGCGAAACCCGTCGGGTAGTATAATCTAAGCCTGTAATTGGCACCATCTGGTTTGCAGCCTCTTCAGGGACCATGCAATCTTGATCATCTTCCTCGACTGACTCCCCAGTGTAGAATATGGTAGGAGGCTCGCAGAAGCGAGGGACTTCCATAGTCTTTAGTGGTAGCACCGTCTGGTACTCAAGGCTGACAATGGGTTTAAATAAACCCTGCGGCACCTCCACTTGTGTGTACTTTTCTTTCATTTCTTCATTGATATCAACCGGGTGAATGCTAGGAGGAGTGATCCGAGCAAAGTCACCGGCATAAGAGATGTGTGATACCTCATGCTTTTTAATATAGCCCTTTGGTGGGGGTGGAGACCAATTTCTTGCCTTCGTCGCCGGCTTTTTCTGGCTGACCACAGCCTCTTTCTCTTCATCCTTTTGCGACACCTTCGTGTAGTAGGATGCATTGAGCATATGGCACTCGAATACTTCGAAGGGATGCAGATCCGCAAACACCCTCTCTTCTCTTCCTTCATGGCAGTATTTAATGCACTGATGCAGCGTGGACGGCACTATCTGATATTCATGCAGCCACGGTCTCCCCAGCAGGGCCTTATATGTGGTGTTGGAGTCGATTACATAGAATCGTACCACGGTAGTGAGATCCCCCAATGTGAGGTTAAAATCAGCCACCCCAAGGGGCATCTCACATTTCTGGTTGAATCCCGCAATTTTCATGTCTCTGACCTTGGTAAGCTGCAGATCAAAGTAATATTTTTGGTAGATGCGGCATGGGGGAATGTTCACAGCAGCCCTGGGATCTATCAGTATCCTGTTCAGTGGCTGACAGTTCAGGGAGCCCCTCATATACAGCGGTCTGTTATGGCCGGTATTCGGAATCAGCATGTCATCCTCTGAGAATGTAACTGACGGCCCAGAATTCACTTCTGTCAAGAGTGCTTCATATTGTGCCGGCGACTGCAAGGCATCAACAATTGCCTGGCGAGCCTCTTCACTCAGAGAGAGAATCTCCCAGATGGAGAATCTGGTAGGGAGCTTCTTTAGCATTTTCATGATCCGGCTGCCCACCCTGACATTAGACAGTCTCATTTCTTCCGCCCATCGGGGTTTTGGAGGTTCATATGGTGCCCGTGGCCTTTGCTGCCCGGTGCTGGCCTCAACCTCTGGACTGACTTCCTGGGAGGATTCTTCTATAGCAATGGCCCCTGGTGCCATCAGAGGGTTATCCCCTTCTTTCTCATTCTGCTTGTAGGCTACAGACGCCGATTGCTGGGGTCCCTTGCCTTTATCTGGCCCAGCCTGTATCGATTGCCCATCTTCTAGACTGGACAGAAATTCCAGAAATGTTGGAGTTTGACCTCCTTTCTTCTTCTCTTGGTACAGGCCGGTAGGGGGAGGAACCTGGACACCTCGTACCTCCGGTTCGGGAATCTGGTAGGGCTGTTCCCCTCTGAACATAATGTTATGATTAGCTGGTGGTGGGCGCCCCCACCTTCTTCCGGAGCGTGTTGCATGTGCCGAGGTTGACGCCTCGGCATGGTTGGCTTCTAGCGGGGCATTTGATGTTTCATCCTCATCATCCTCCCCGGGCGAGGTAAAGAGTGCTGACAGGGTGTTGCATTGTACTGTCACGACCCTCTTTCCCTTCTTGGACTCGGGCCGTCTCTTCTTTTTCTGGGAATTTGACTTTATTGGCCCCTGCCCCCAGAAGGGTTCAGTCTCAGCTTTTTCTTGTTCTGCCTCTCACTGCTCTTTAATTTTCAATTCTTCGAGCTGTTCCCAGAGTATACAGTCTTTCACCAGCAGGTGCCCGGGCTTTTTCTGCTCATATTCATCGAGCCCATTAATATACTGCTGTAAACGCCTGGCTGCAGGACTTACTTCCTTATGTGCAGGTAGGGGGACTTGTCTTCTCCGGTTATGAGTGGGGATCCGGATGACTGGCCCTGTCTCAGCTGTGCGCCATACTGGCTTTACTGGAGGCAGTTCAGGTCTTGGTGTGACACCGCAGATAAATGCTCCATTGGTTTTGGCTGCGGGAGTCTTCTTTCTGTTCTTTATGGGTTTCATCTGCCATCCTTCCTGATCCTTCAATGGGGTGAGGAAGCAAGCTTCATAAGTATGCCTAGTACATTCTTCAACGGCCTCCTTAGGCAGCTGCTGGTAGATTGAAATCATATTGGCGGCCTGATGGGGACATCACCTCCCATGCCCACGTTCACAGCTCGTCTCCTCGCCCCGGTTGCATCCGGCATGGTTTAGTCATTTAATTTTGAGTCCTATGTAATTTTATTTGAGTCATTTGATGTATTTTCCCTTTTATTTGAGTCATGTTCTTAGGTCTTGCATTTATTTTCTTAAGTTTGAGTGTCATTAGATTGTGTAATGTGCTATTGGGCCCAATTCTTCGGGCTTGGCCCATGAGCCCCCCCTACCCCTTCGGTTATTTGTTATTGAGTCTTTTGTAAGGGACTTATTGTAAAATGTGGGTTTCCTATATATAGGGTCCCATTTCCTTCATTTGGAGGTAATGAATGAATCAATGAATGAAAAACTTGCCATTTTGAGAGTTTACACTTCTTATCTAGTGGAGAGATTCTATTTTTTGGGTGAGAAACCCTAGGGGAGAGATTCTCCACCCTTCCCTCTCTTAATCTCTCTTTTTCACTCCACGTTCTCTCTCCTCAACACCCAAATTCAAATTTTCTTCTCTCTCCTCCCTTCCCAACCACCTCCACTCCCCACCTACCCCATTTAAGCCTCTTTCCATTCCCCACAACCCTCATCAATACTCCATCCCTTCCCAAGACCCCCTCCACCAATCCACCCCTCACCATCCAACCCCCAACTACCCCTCCCACTTTCCCAAGCACCCTTCCCACTTTCCCAAGCACCCATTCCCTTCCCCAACACAACCCCCCCTATTCCCAAGACAAACAAATTAACCCCACCCTTAAACCCATTTTCAAATACCCTTTCCCTCTCACCCACCTTCCCAAATTCGCAGCCCCCACTACCACCATCTGTTGGACCCTCTTCCAGACCTTATTCTCCACCTCCCACACCTTAGAACACCCCCTCCAAGACCCCCTTACAACCAGGGGTCACTCCCACACTCATCTACCCCCTTCCCCTTCTTCTTTCTTGGTCATTGGAAGTTACTTCGAAGTTGCAGTTTGCTATCTAAAGGTTACAGATGAACCAGCAACTTACAGTGGCCACCACGACTTCCTCCGGACGAGTTTGAAGGCACAAGAAGCATACACAGAAGCGTCTCCCTGTTTTCTTCGCAACAGAAGTGGTTTCATCTTCATCCGAGCTGTGTGCTGCCCAGGAGCTTCGTTCTTCCACAACGGCGCAGAGCTGTCCCTGCTGAGTACCAGAACCGGATTAGAAGCACTGCCACGACGAACCTCAGAGGAATCAGCCCCCAAGCTCTTCTACAAAGTTCTTCATCGCTCTGTCTACATTCAGAATCAAGAAGCGGAACTTCGTTCGGCATCCAGTAGTAGAAGTTATCAATTTTATCCCTCTGCTGCACGGATCTGCTTCCCCACAGTCTACCCCGACCAGTCATCCTTGTTTATAGCCTCCAGGTCTTCTCTGGCATCTTTTAGCATTCCCGTCAGTTTTTCTGTGAAGAAGACTCGTCCACGATTCCAACAATTCTGGCGGTTCTCGATTCGGAGTCCGGGAGCCATTGGAGCATTATCTGCAACATGCGGTTAGAAATCTGAAGCTGCCAGTCCCAGAACTTGCCACTCTGTTCGAAGCTCCACCCCGGTCAGCAGTAGTACCAGAAGAAATTTAAAAAATTCTGAGGTGTTCCAGTACCAGTCACGAAGAGTTCCCCCCTAGTCTCGCCATCAGAAAAATTCTGTATCAACTTCTAAAGCCCCAACTTCGACTGTCAGTCCTCCCTCCCAGACAGCAGGCAGATTCGGCTTCCCAACTTCTTATCGCTTTTGGTCCTAGTTTCCCCCTCCCCGCTTGGCCGGCTGAAGGCCCCTCCCTGTGTGGAGGTAGTATTACTTTTAATATCATTAACCCCCACCCCAAGGTCCCCCTCCTGCGAGAGGTGTAGTGTTGTAACTTCTTTGGGCAGGTCAAGCGACACCGCCGCGGCGTGTGGGGATCCACTCGCCTCCCCGCTCGCTCTCGTCTCCGAGCGGGATCGGTTTCTTCAAACCGGTCGAGTAAGTGCTCACACCTCACTCCATTAGTGCTTGTCTTTCAATATAAGTTCTAGTTCCGCTGGTTATGCGAGTGAGAGCTCGATCCTCAAGCCCCATTACCTTGAGTGATCACCGTGGGAAAAGTGCAACCGGTGCCTTCGGCACTTCGTCGGCCCCATTGAATTGGGCTTCCACACCCATTGGGAATCCCATCTTGGCCTTGCTGGCCCTCTACCAGCAAGGGCCCAACCCCTCAACCTCACCTTGGCATTGCCAAGTTACCTCGGGCTTGGGTGAGTGTCGATAGAGCGGTGGCCCAATTCGGCCCATTTGAATGCGATTGTGCTTGCTTGCATTAGGTCCGAGGTTTTGTCACATCAATTGGTATCAGAGCAAGTCATTGACTTGTCTCTACAAGTCAAGTCCTAGGGCATGCTTGCATTGGAGTCATCATCAATCCGACCCTTGCATTGATCCCCCCGATCATCATGGCCCCTCTCCCAATCATATCCCATGCATGCTTACCTAATGGAGAGCCCGTAGAAATTGATTTCATTGACCTAGAATCTGAAAATTTGGTGTCCCCCGATATCATTACCTCTCTTTGTAGGACCGGACAAATTGTGCACAATGGAGACCAAGTCTTTATTGAATTCCATAAATGGTTCGGGGAGACTAAGTATTTGGATGGAGCTTGGTGTCAAGAGGGAACATTGGCGGGTCCATGTATAATCCTAGGAAAGAAATGGTTAGATGAAAGGAATGCCGACATCGACCCAACACGTCGGACTTGCCTAGTGCACCCGCCACACCTTTCGGGAACCTTTAAATTCAACAACCTTATATTCTCCCACCCGCGGGAATCCCGCCCTTGTTCACCACCCCGGGTGCACCATACTCCGGCCATCATCACCCCACCATCAAAGAACCTTCCCACTCCATTAGCTTTGGAAGAAGTAGTCCACACCACAACCATAGGTCCCCATACCCAATTGCGCCCCATGACCAACTCTCCACCTAGGCCCATGGTAACCCTCACCACTACCTCTCCATCACCCCCAAAAGGGGACACTCCTCCCAAAACCAATCAACCCAAACCCCTTCAACCCACCCATCTTCCTCTCCCTACCCTAATCCAACTCCCACCAAAGCCTCCACTACTACCCTTACCTATCCTAACCCAAGTTTCCCACTACCTACCACCCCGGATACACCATGCCCCAATCATCACCACACCCTCAAAAGCCCCTCTTACCTCCTTGGAAGAAGAACCCATACCCGATCTAATAGTGGTGAACACCCCAAACCCACTTCCTACCTTGGAGGAAACCCATGACCAAGAAGAAGAAGAAGCATCACATGGTGACCTTCATGTTACACCACCCTCTCTAGTTAGGGCCGAACTCATCTTAGAGGAACCCCTTATTAGTTGGCTAAAGAAGAGCCCAATAAGAGAGATCACGGCCCACGATTGCCTTCCCATAAAGGAAAACCTTCCCATAGTGCACATCTCCTCCCATCACACCATAATCCAAACATCCTACCAAGTGGAAACCTTAGAGGACCTTCTCAAGGGCTTAGCTTGGCAATATGAGTTGACCGACTTGTTGACCCCCATGGCCCACCAATCTAGGAGCCTTGACCTCCTACACCTTTGTGTCGGGTCTATCACCTCGGTTTGCACCATTGGATGCTACACTAGTGACCTCCTTCTATTCCTCCCTACACCCGAGGAACCCGACCTTCTCCTCAATTTGGAGCTTCTTATATCGGGTGGAAAGTCAAGCCCTTCTCTCATGGTCGACCCACTCACAAAGAACTTCGGCCCAATTGTCTCATTAGAGGAGGATGACCCACCACCACTTGAGGATCTTGAGGACATAGGGCCCCTCCCCCTCGATAACCCTTTTTATGATCCCTTTGATCCCTTCCAATGGGGGTCAAAGAACCCATGGGACCCAACCACCTTATCCACCACCCACCTTTCCCTATCCCAACCCACCATGTTTGATCCAATCCACCCCATCCTAGACCCGGGTTACACCTTAGGAGCCATGACCTTGGGCCACATATCCCTAGGTAATAAGGTTGTGCCCCACCCCATGATGACCACCTTCTTAGATCCATTCGATCCTTTCCAATGGGAGTTCAAAGGTTATCCCACACCTATACACATGGAAGTCACCTTTGGGAAAAGCATGCATGTGTCTAGGCTTACCATACCCCTTGGCATGAACACTATGTTGGGTCCATTCATTCATATCACCCACATGTCAAGTAGAAAGTATGAGTGGTCCACATTCGGATGTCATGGTCCTCCTTCAATCATCATGGATCTTAAGCATGTCAAAAGTATCTACGGATGTCCGGGTCCCCCCACATTCATCACCACTTTACATGATAGGTTCACCTACGGGTGCCCCGGCCCACCTAGGCCCACCAAAGTTTACATGATAACATTGCATGATAAGTCCACATATGGTTGCCCCGGCCCTCCAAAATCCATCAAAGTCTTCTTGGCATCAAAGCATGATCGGTCTACTTTTGGTTGCCCAGGTCCACCCATCACCCCTAGAATGTCAACATTCACGAAATTGCATGAAAGCCTTTGCAAGCACATAAGCAAAAAGAATGAGGCTTATAAGAGGCGGGCCGACTCTCATCGGCGTCACCGAGACTTCCATGAGGGTGACTTTGTGATGGTAAGGACGGAGAGGCTCTCCCCGGGAGCCAACTCTAAACTGAGGCCACGTGGGGCTGGTCCCTTCCAGGTCTTGAGACGCATTGGTGCAAATGCCTACGAGTTAGATCTCCCTGAGGAGTATGCAATAAGTCCCACATTCAATGTTGCTGACCTAGTGTCATATAAGGGACCCACGGTGGTACCTAGTGAGGAGATTGAGCCTACTTCTTCCCTTGAGAGAGCACCCACCCGTGGGGAGAGATCACCAGCCAAGAGAGCCCAGCTTGAACAAATTGAACAAATATTGGATGAACAAGTCACTACCACTCGGAGCAAGGTATACGAGCGCTATCTCGGCATGTGGATGGATCGGTCTCGTTCGGAAGACTTGAGGGCAGTACCACTTCTACACCCTCCAAGGAGGGAAGGACACTTACTCGACGGAGTTGAGTTCTTCGCACCCCGGGAGTATGATGGGGACATCACCTCCCATGCCCACGTTCACAGCTCGTCTCCTCGCCCCGGTTGCATCCGGCATGGTTTAGTCATTTAATTTTGAGTCCTATGTAATTTTATTTGAGTCATTTGATGTATTTTCCCTTTTATTTGAGTCATGTTCTTAGGTCTTACATTTATTTTCCTAAGTTTGAGTGTCATTAGATTGTGTAATGTGCTATTGGGCCCAATTCTTCGGGCTTAGCCCATGAGCCTCCCCTACCCCTTCAGTTATTTGTTATTGAGTCTTTTGTAAGGGACTTATTGTAAAATGTGGGTTTTCTATATATAGGGCCCCATTTCCTTCATTTGGAGGTAATGAATGAATCAATGAATGAAAAACTTGCCATTTTGAGAGTTTACACTTCTTATCTAGTGGAGAGATTCCATTTTTTGGGTGAAAAACCCTAGGGGAGAGATTCCCCACCCTTCCCTCGCTTAATCTCTCTTTTTCACTCCACTTTCTCTCTCCTCAACACCCAAATTCGAATTTTCTTCTCTCTCCTCCCTTCCCAACCACCTCCACTCCCCACCTACCCCATTTAAGCCTCTTCCCATTCCCCACAACCCTCATCAATACTCCATCCCTTCCCAAGACTCCCTCCACCAATCCTCTCCTCACCATCCAACCCCCAACTACCCCTCCCACTTTCCCAAACACCCTTCCCACTTTTCCAAGCACCCATTCCCTTCCCCAACATAACCCCCCCCCATTCCTAAGACAAACAAATTAACCCCACCCTTAAACCCATTTTCAAATACCCTTTTCCTCTCACCCACCTTCCCAAATTTGCAGCCCCCACTACCACCATCTGTTGGACCCTCTTCCAGACCTTATTCTCCACCTCCCACACCTTATAACACCCCCTCCAAGACCCCCTTACAACTAGGGGTCACTCCCACACTCATTTACCCCCTTCCCCTTCTTCTTTCTTGGTCATTGGAAGTTACTTCGAAGTTACAGTTTGCTGTCTAGAGATTGCAGATGAACTAGCAACTTGTAGTGGCCACCACGACTTCCTCCGGATGCGTTTGAAGGCACAAGAGGAATACACAAAAGCGTCTCCCTGTCTTCTTCGCAACAGAAGTGGTTTTGTCTTCATCCGAGCTGTGTGCTGCCCAGGAGCTTCGTTCTTCCACAATGGCGCAGAGCTGTCCCTGCTGAGTACCAGAACCGGATTAGAAGCACTGCCACGACGAACCTCAGAGGAATCAGCCCCCAAGCTCTTCTACAAAGTTCTTCATCGCTCTGTCTACATTCAGAATCAAGAAGCGGAACTTCGTTCGGCATCCAGTAGTAGAAGTTATCAATTTTATCCCTCTGCTGCACGGATCTGCTTCCCCACAGTCTACCCCGACCAGTCATCCTTGTTTATAGCCTCCAGGTCTTCTCTGGCATCTTTTAGCATTCCCGTCAGTTTTTCTGTGAAGAAGACTCGTCCACGATTCCAACAATTCTGGCGGTTCTCGATTCGGAGTCCGGGAGCCATTGGAGCATTATCTGCAACATGCGGTTAGAAATCTGAAGCTGCCAGTCCCAGAACTTGCCACTCTGTTCGAAGCTCCACCCCGGTCAGCAGTGGTACCAGAAGAAATTTAAAAAATTCTGAGGTGTTCCAGTACCAGTCACGAAGAGTTCCCCCCTAGTCTCGCCATCAGAAAAATTCTGTATCAACTTCTGCAGCCCCAACTTCGACTGTCAGTCCTCCCTCCCAGACAGCAGGCAGATTCGGCTTCCCAACTTCTTATCGCTTTTGGTCCTAGTTTCCCCCTCCCCGCTTGGCCGGCTGAAGGCCCCTCCCTGTGTGGAGGTAGTATTGCTTTTAATATCATTAACCCCCACCCCAAGGTCCCCCTCCTGCGAGGGGTGTAGTGTTGTAACTTCTTTGGGCAGGTCAAGCGACACCGCCGCGGCGTGTGGGGATCCACTCGCCTCCCCGCTCGCCCTCGTCTCCGAGCGGGATCGGTTTCTTCAAACCGGTCGAGTAAGTGCTCACACCTCACTCCATTAGTGCTTGTCTTTCAATATAAGTTCTAGTTCCGCTGGTTATGCGAGTGAGAGCTCGATCCTCAAGCCCCATTGCCTTGAGTGATCACCGTGGGAAAAGTGCAACCGGTGCCTCGGCACTTCGTCGGCCCCATTGAATTGGGCTTCCACACCCATTGGGAATCCCATCTTGGCCTTGCTGGCCCTCTACCAGCAAGGGCCCAACCCCTCAACCTCACCTTGGCATTGCCAAGTTACCTCGGGCTTGGGTGAGTGTCGATAGAGCGGTGGCCCAATTCGGCCCATTTGAATGCGATTGTGCTTGCTTGCATTAGGTCCGAGGTTATGTCACATCACGGCCATTTTTAATGCCGGAGGCTCATGTGGACGAGGTGGCTCTACCTGGTAATCTCCCAGCTGTAGCTCGCCCTTTTTGACCATGCTTTCCATAATATCTTTGAAGACGTAGCAATCTTCAATCGCGTGCCCCAGCGCACGGTGATATGGACAGAACAGTGGATCACCTTTCTTTGCCCCGTCATCGGGTCTCTTTGGTTCAGGCAATGTTACCTTGTTGAACTTGTATGCCCAGTTGAATAGTGCGGCTGTCTTATCTTTCGGGAAAGAGTACGGCTTTCTCATTTTGTTTCTCAGAGAGACCTTATCTTGTCTTTCTGTTATGTCTGCTGGTGGGGGAGCTTCATCTGCCCCCTTCTTCCCTTTCTGTTGCTCGAAGGTTCTGAAATCGACGGTGTTGGCCTCAGAGTGCGTTGGTCGTCGATCATTAGATTTCCCTTTCGGCACAGTTGGAGCATTGGCGATCGGACGCTTAGACAGGAACGTCTCGACCTCCGCCACTATATTGTTCAGCCGGTCAAATGTTCTGACATCTGCACCAATCATCTTTTCCAGTACCTCTCTCCTGAGGCTCTACTTACATATTTGCACTGCATCTTCTTGATGAGGAGGTCTTCTACATCTCATAGCTAAGTTCCTCCACCTTTTGATGTAGTCCAGTGCTGTTTCATCTTACTTTTGCCTGGTTGCATATAGTTCGGCTATTGTAATTTCTCTTTCCGTGACGTGAAATCTATCGCGAAACTTTCTTTGCATATCAGGCCAATCGATCACTGACCCAGCCGGCAGGCTTGAATACCATTCAAAGGCTATCTCGGTGAGTGATGAGCCGAAGAACTTAAGCAGATAAGCTTCATCAGCTACCAAGTCACCCATGATTGTGGTGTAGTAAGCTACGTGCTCCCTGGGAGAGCCCTGGCCATTAAACTTTTCAAACTTTGGCGGCTTGCTGACGCCTGGAGGTAATCTCTTAGCAGCATACTGGAGAGGATATGGTACCTTGTATACATCATAGGTACTAGCATCATCACCAGTCTTTTCAGACAGCTTCATCTCCACAATCTTTTCAATCATCAGCTTTTGGGCTATGGCCGGATCTATGTTTTCCGGGAAGAAGTGAGCTTGTTGCTGACCATAAGGATTTGTCATCACAGTTGCGCGCAAGGCTGGCGCGGCAGGCTGCGTTTGAGATACAGAGGGCTGAGCTACCGTCTGCTGCAGAATGGGTTGGCTCGGTGCTTTACCCTTATCAGCCGGGAGAGGATTAACTGGAATAGCCATTTCTGTTGAACTGGCAGTCTGCCCCACAGGCTCGGCTTGCTTGGAGACCGGTGTAGCTTCATGCCTCTCATTTAACTGTCTTCTAAGAGCATTGATCTCTTGTTGATATCTTCTAAACATCATCTGGATCATGGGATCCAGGGTTGACGGGATCTGTAGATCTTCTGAAGTCCCTTCAGCATCATCAACGAAGGGATTGTCTTCCTCTTCCGTTGTCACCACATTAACTGTCATAGTGGTGATCTTGCAGGCTTCTTCATTAGTCTTCATCTTATCTTTTGTCGCCTGGCCTCTCCTTGTGACGGGGCCTGGTCTGGTTGCTAGTCTGAGCAGTTCATCTGGCTGTGTCGGTAACATATCTTGCCCTTTGACAAGCCCGGCCATATTGCAGGCAAAGATCTGCATCTTTTCCCTCTGCCTGTAGATTTTTCTTTTCATCTGATCGGGGTATTTGAGCCGGTCAAAGACTGATATTCTATCTCTGGCTTCTTCCCTATGCAGGTCTTCTTTCCCATACTAGGCTCTGTGGCCTTCTTCATAATCATTGGAGTCGGAGGAGGAGACTCCGATCATCATTTCTTGAAGGGTTTCTTCTTTTTCTTCATCCATGGTGCCCAAGGCACGGGATAATCTTTGCTGACCGAGGGCAGAATTCCCCAGGTAGTGGAAGTAGTCTTGAGCCACTTGCTTCATCTCTTCTTGATTGTGCCTTCGTGGCTTTGGTTGGAGCAATAGTCTTTCCTGGCTCTTCTGCTGATAAGCCAGTCTCCCCACCTGAGCAGTGAGGTGCTCGGCTTTGCAGTATTTGAGTATATCGGCCTGTCTGGCACAGGCTCTTGGTCTTCTTAGAGTGACAGCAGTGACTGGTTTGCTTATTCTCATTTCCTTTATCTCCCTGAACCTTCTACTCCCATCCTGGCAGCAGTTGGCAGCAGCAGCATAATTCTTTCTTTCCCATCTTTTGCCCCCAGCCATGGGGTGGGTGACCATTAGGTCTTCCTTCTGCTCATATCTTCTGCCCCTCATCCTGGGGCGAATAGTAGTCAGATTTCTTCCTTCATTCTCTTCCTCATCTCTCCTACCCCGAGCCCTGGGGTGAACAGCAGCAGCATTTCTTATGTATCTTCCTTCTTCTCTTCTGCTTCCCGCCCTGAAACGGGCAACAGTGGTATCAACAATGTTTTCTTCTTCTCGAGCTGGGACCCAGCTCTGGATCTTCTTCGGCCGCCAGATCTGCCTGAACTTGGGCGGCTTTGGTGCCAACGGCCTTCGGTCCTCTTTCTCGACGTCGGCCCTCCTAGTAGCCAGAGTTTGGAATCTGTTGGTGGTGGGTACTCTTGGGACGACCACATCTGGGTTGACCCCCCTCGGGCGGCCGTTGAGGTTCGTCCGGATTCCTCCGATCATCATTGTCTTTCCTGAGTTGGATATCCGGCGTCCCGCAACAGTGGATTGGGCTCTCCTGTCGGATCTCCTCCTCCTTCCAGCAGCAGAGGGTGCGCCCCTTTTCGCCTCGTGATGGACGAAGTAGGCCACGACCTCAGGAGTATCCTGCATCCCTCGGCTCATTTTGGGGATGGTAGTTTGTGGCAATGTACCGACAACCGTCTTTTATTCCTGGTTGTCGATCTCGAGCAAGTCGGTGAAGATGAGGCCCAGGCAGTTGAGCATCCCGACAGCAGGTGGCATCGATCCGAACGCAAGAGGTACCGCCAGGTAGCCCTCTCGAACATGTACATCGACCACTTGTTGATCAAAGTGTACAGAGATGATTCTAGCCATCATTGTAGCTTCCTGGAAATCGAGACATCACATAAAATCAGAAATTTGAGGGGGGGCCCACTGGGCCTCCTATTTTGGCGTAGAGATGAAGGGAGACTTGGTCCCACCGGGCGTGCCAGACTTGTGGACGCGGGGATTTTTATTTTTAATAGATTTTGGGGATGTTTTCTTGATTCATTGATTTATTGGTTTGGTTAATTGGCGTGCCAGTCACATGTGTGACGATTTCATTGTGCGCTCGATCTGACTTGGTCAGTCGATTGTGAAGTCCGAGTCAGGACCAAAAGTCCGTCATACCATAAAGGCTATGACGTTAATTACGCCCTTCCTAAGAAGGACAACCCTTGATTAAACGCCGAAATAGGAGGCCGCAAGAGGCAAGCAGATACTCGTGTCCGCAGTTTGAATTTCATACCAGAGCCAGGAAGATGGGCAATATAATAACACTAACTATCGAAACAGACGATACCGTTAGGTCAGCGGTTCACAGATCGGGCTTAAGGGGGAAGGAAAAATTTATTGGTCACAGGTAAACTGAGCCATGGCCATGATAGGGATGATCCCCTGGAATCCAGACACAGCTACAGGGACTTAACAAATATATCCCCTTCGCAGGGTACGAGAGAGATGGGAAGTCCGTGAACTCCCCCAGGTGCGTGGCTTATTGTGTTTTATTATGTTTTATTATTCTTTTCATTTCATTCTGTATGCATGGTATATGTGAATGCAAGAAGAATCACGTATGAAACACGTCTATATGTGAGAAAAATATGCACTGGTGGATCACGTAGAGGCAAAGATGTGTGTGGATGCGGAAGCATCAATGTAGGAAATAGGCACGGGACTCATGGAAATGTCAATGCATAAAATATGCACGGGGTATATGAATGCATCAGTGCACCAAATGTGCACTAGGTTTCATGAGTCATGCGTCTTTTATAGCCAGCTCCCGGGAGAATTTTGGCAGCACCTCCCCCGGACCGAGCATTTGCCAGGGAGTGGTATAGGCTGACATCCACGGAGTGCCGGGATGAAAGCCGGAAAGTGAGGGAGCACTAAGGCTCAAGGAGACTGTACATGTCTCTAGCATCGGTCACTATTCCCCTTCTCGGAGACCGACGAAACCCTTGTAAAGACAAGGTCAATCGGACCCACGCGGTTACATGCGAATCCAATTCAGGACATAGGAATGTAGGGGAGGTCAATCCCCTGTTAATTTATCTCCGAGGGTGTATATGACGACTCAAGAATGTCTCGGGGTACGTGGATGAAGCGATGAAGGGGAAAACAAAGGGTAGAAACTTGGTTATCGGCGCAGTTGGGAGGCAAAGGGGGTTCCCGGCGCGAGGGGCTTCTCAGCGCGGTTTTAAGGAAGGAGGAGGGGCTCTCGGCGTGAGGTTCCCGGCGCGGGCCGCGCCGAGAGCTATGGCGCCAGCAAGGTTTGAGGAGGTTCGACGATACTCTGTTCTGAGGTTCTCTTGGATTTCAGTCCTGATTAGAGGGAATTTTGGGGGTTTTAGGCTAGGATCCCGGTTGGGTTACTTGGGCATGGGTTTAATTTGCCAAAGATAGGCTGGGCTCAACGGGAATCGGAGAAGCCAATTACTGGGGGGGTTTTTGAGTCGTTATACGTTATTGACCCTTAGGAGCTCATTTGCTGGCATCTTTGGTCGCCCGGGGAGCCAAGAGATGGCCATCTCTGGCCCCAGGGACGACCCTGATGGAACTGTTTATACTGGATTCAGATTGGAAACCCTCGGTATCAATCCATCGAAGTATCTTACTTATTCCAGTGGGAAGGGGATCTCGAGCAGGCCGTTAGGGTTATGGCCAATATCAGTAGCAGACTGCCCCAGAAGCCAAGAGATAGTCTGTCTCTGGCCCTGGGGTAAGCCTGGGAGGCTTTATGCAGACAACGACGAATGGCGATGGACATCGGTATATCTAGAGCCACACTTATTCCATTGACGACAACTGAGCCCGAAGACCCGTCGGAGAATCAGGTGCGCTTCAATTAAGCTAAGAAAGAAAACGCATGAGGGAAAGACATAACAGCAGATGGAAAGATAGACGGCCGATATCTCGATTACCCAGCACCCAAATGGGCCATGGTAGCATTTCATTTCATCAAATCATTCCAAGACTCACACCGATCACGAGGGGAGAATGGGGAAAGGGAGATGAAACAGAGGCCGGGATATCCCGGCTACATACGATGAATCGAGAGAAAACTCATAAGATTACAGGAAGAATAAAAGAAAACATGGGGGAGGGCGGAGCATTGACTCCTCTCCCTCCCCAGCTGCCCACTTGGAGCTTCTTCTTCTTCTTCTTCTCTCGGGATTAGTCTCTTCTCTCCTTCTTTCAGTGGAGGAGGTTCTCTCTTCTCTCTTCTGGCGGTGGTGATGGTGAGGATTTTCTGAGCTTCTTCTTTTTTTTGTCCCCCCTCTTTCTTGCTCGAGGGGAAGGGGGTTTTATAACTGTATCTTGTGTCTTCTCGGCAAGCCTGTCACGGCGCGCCTCAATGAGGGGCTTCCCGGCGCGCAGGACTTCCGCTTCTCGGCGCGGCTTTTGGGCTTCGACAACAGGGTCCCGGCGCCACTTTATAGGCCCATTTAGGCATCTTGTTGGTCCTTCAAGTGCATCAACACCCAAAAGGGCCCTCCATTGGTCACATAGTTTCTATTGAGATCATTCATAGGTTTTTCATCAGTCGGTAGACCGGGGTTTCATTGGCGTTGCCGTCTAAATGATGATAAAATCGGACATCATTTTATTGGCATCGTCACCGGAACGGTGACAAGATCGGACATCAGCTTTAGCCTGGAAAGACTTCAGCCAGGTGACTGCTATTTCATCAGTGCCGTCGTCTGACTAACAATGGCATCGGACATCAGCTTGGCCCGGAAAGGACTTCAGCCGGGTGGACGGTTGACGAACTTCGTCATTGATCTTTCACTGTTGGTCTGATCTTCCTTTCAATTCTGTTTCTTCCCTTGCTCATTTTCAAGGTGTCAACAGTATCCTATCCGTTGGGAATTTGCTGGCTGTCACCATGCAGACCGGCAGTTTAGGGGCTTACTCCACAAGTGAGTATGACCCCGTTCCTCTCCTGCAACCTTTCAGGTTCAGGGGAGATGCTGCCCAATTTTTGGCAGGTTTTAGACGATCAAGTCGTCTCTACGGACTGGCCATAATAAAAACATTCATTCTGAATCAGGGACCCTAGTGCTCGAGTATGGACCTCGCACTAGCTCATCACTTCATTTTGGAAGGGTTCTGGACTTCAATTAAACAAGCAATCGACCCAACTAACTTCAAAACTCTCAACAGAATCTTAGTGAACTTAAATGGTTTCAAAATTAATCAAAAATAAGCTAAAATGGCGCGGTCCTAATCCGGCGTGCCCTAATATGGCGCGGTACCCCCCCGCGTCGGATTAACGATAGACTCATATCTTCTTGTTTTTCTTTGGCTTGTTCCCGGCACGCCCTAAACCGGCGCGCCCCAAGGCCATCGCGCCGGATTAACTTTGCCATGGCCGCGCCGGATTAAACACTTTCACCTACGTTTGGCCGCGCCGGGGAAACCTACCCCTACGCGTGGCCGCGCCGATTTTGAACCCTTGTGCTGTTTTAATCACTCACTCGCCTCCGAAGCGACCCTCGTCTCCCGTGGTCGGAGTTAACAAACCCTAATTAGTGATAAACTGAATAAGGGAAGGGCTATTCGAGTCCGAATCGTCTTGTTATCATGCTTTCACTACCATGTCTGTCAGCACTTCGCTTTCGTTATCATGCTTGTGTTACCATTCTCGTTCCCCTTGGCGGAGATTAATAAATGTGATTGATCACTGTTTGTTTTCATAACTCTATTGCCATGCTTAGCATAGTCACGAACATCATGCCTGCATGCATGCATAGACCCTCGGGTATATCAAATGGCATTGACGGAAGATCGGGTTACCCCCGATCGGAAGTCTCCGCTATGCACGATGGTGGTCTTCGGACCTACGTCCTCCGCCACATACCAAGGGCCTCCAATTTAATGAACCATGCCTCTCTTGCATGATAGATAAACGCATCTCATATGATCCCGTCATGCTCACAACATCGCATCTTTATTCCGGCCTCGACAGCCCACTATCTCGGCAATTAATCAAAGGTTTTCCCTCCTCGCGGGGGATGTAATTAACGCCATAGTCTTTATGGTATGGCGGACTGCTGGTCCCGATCGAATCTCACTTTCGCCCGACACGGGTCAGAATGAGCGCATAATAAATTTGTCACTCACGTGACTGGCATGCCCGCGCAGTCAATCAGTCAGTTAATTGCCAGTCAGTTAATTGATTGATCGACACATGAAATAAACTAAATAAACCCAAATGATAATCATAAATAAATAAAAAGAAAACCGGAGAGAACGGAAAGATCCCATCGCAAACAGTCTGGCACGCCCAGTGGGACCAGTGTCACCTTTCATCTCTTTGCCGAGATACTTGGGCTTCGAGGCCCTCCCAAAGGCTGTTGATCGTTGGTTTGTCTGTCTTTGCAGGCGAGCGATGACGACGACTGGGTTGACTGGCATCGGCTTTGGCCCTTCGATTATTGCCGGTCATGCGCAAGGGTACCTGGCGGTGTCCATGGAGTTCGGCAGTTTCCCTGCCGCTGTTGGCTTCCCCAACTTCTTGGGGTTAGCCTTTGTGGATATGCTAGAAGTGGAACCCTCGGAGCCTGTCGAGGGAACTACAAAGAACATGGAGCCTCTGAAGGCTCAATGCCGCCACGACTCGCTCAAGAGTCCAACCTCGGTCGCCAGCTACCTGGTGCACCATGCTATCCGTGGGGCCCACCCCAATGCTGTCAACAGGAACCCCGGTGGACGTCAGTGCAGGCAGATCCGGAGGAGTACTGCTGTGGTTACCGAAACCCTCTCCCAATCCGGCAAATCTATGATGGTTGGTGGCATGCGCGTCTTCCTCAATGGACGCGACACGTGGATAGTTCCGGATCAGGTTGTCCCTTCCATCCCCGTCCGCAACTCATATCAAGCCCTCGCTGGAAGGAGGGTAGAAAGAGAAGAAGCCGGCCATTACGGTCGAGAGAAGTTGGCCCCCAGGCCAAGGAAATTTAAGCAGATGTGGGTCCCCAAGAGGGTCCAACCTGTTCATCAAGCTGCACCTGTCCCCCGCCGTCTTGCTCACGATGGAGGGGAAGAAAAGAGAGGAAGGGGCCTGGCCCCGAAAGAGGAAGAAGTGGTTGCGGACCCTCCGCGCCGCGAAAGTTTTCGGGCCTGCGCCCGTCAAGCCAACGTCCCAGTTGTGGGATGAAGGTTCCAAGAACCTGCCGACAGAGCCCGGCTAGCTTATACCCCTTCTGTGGGAGGTCGGCAACTATCCCCCTTGTTACATCAAGAGCGGGGTCAAGAAGAGATGACCTGTCAGGTAAGGAACTATTTTCGAGGGTTAGGCAAACCCTCGTTTGGGCAACAGCGACTGATGCAAGCAGCCGCCGCCAATGAAGACTACTGCCCGTCAATGGCAGATGAAGAAGATGTAGAAGAAAGAATGATGGTGTCGTCAGTCAACGACAATAGATATGATAACGGCTTCGAGATCGAAGCCGATGAAGCCGTCCCCAAGCAGGAAGAAACAAAAAGGACTTCTGTGTTCGAGAGGCTGACCTTCCCGCATCAGGCTAAGAGAAGGGCCCACCGACAAAGAAGAGAGACATGGGTTTTTACCTGGAACATGGCTGGTATATCCAACCGATATGGGGGGCTTCCCGAAGACCCCCGTGAGTTGGCTAAATTGGCCGCACGGCCGGGGCCGAATACTCGTAGAACATAAGCAGCAAGGGAGCTCCCGATGATGACTAAGGGAAAATAACCCCGGGTCTACCACCAGTGGGATGATAAGGCCCCCGTCCTGACCACCAATGTGGTGACGGCGAAAGAAGAAGACGACATCCCCCTCGACATCCTGCCTGAGGGTACGTCCGGGGAGACAGCAGAAGTTATCCCCACTACAGCCACTATGGACCCATCAGTCTTGATACTACTTCAGAAATATCGGCAAGAGATAGACTTGCTAAAGAAGCAGCTGATGGAGAAAACTGAACAGTCCTCAGCTTCCAAACCACCCGAAGTCCAGGGTGAATCATCCCGGAGAGCAGTTCGTCATGACGACCCTCCGCCGCTCTACACACTGCCTCAGTCGTCAGAACTAAGCATGGTGACGACGCAACAGCGGCCACCACAGCTACAGCCGCTGCTACCACCGGTGCTCCCTCAAGTGCACCAGACACCCCCGTTGCTGCGTCCTCCACAGGCGACCACTCTGGTCACCCGGTACCTGCATCCGGCACACTTCTACCCAGAGCCAGTTGACCCTGCAGTCATGAACCGGATGATGGTGGAAAGAATGATCGAGCTGAAGCTCGTAGAAAGGGGTGAAGGTGACTACGTCACGTTCGATGCCTACCGGGTGGCATACCCGCAACACCATGCTGCTAAGCGGCTTCCCCCGGGAATCAATAAGCCGCCCAAGTTCGACAAATTCAACGGGAAGGGGTCCCCGAGAGAACACATTGCCTATTATATGACTGTCATGGGCGACTTGGCCACCGACGAGTCATACCTACTAAAGTTTTTCGGATCCTCGCTGACGGGGCTCGCATTTGAATGGTATTCCAGCCTCTCGGCCGGGTCGATCAGCGACTGGCCAGATATGCAGAAGAAGTTCAGAGAAAGATTCTATGTTACAGAGAGGGAGGTCACAGTGGCCGAACTCTACTCAACAAAGCAGAGGGCCGATGAGACAGCCCTCGATTATATCAAGAGGTTGAGGAACCTCGGAATGAGGTGCAAGCGGCCCCCGTATCAGGAGGACGCTGTGCAAATATGCAAATAGAATCTCAGAAGGGAGGTTCTAGAAAAGATGATCGGAATGGAAATACGATCGTTTGATCGATTGAACAATGTCGTGGACGAGGTGGAAGCTTTTCTGGCCAGACCTGCCCGTACATCTGCTGTCGGCACGACCCAGAAGGGTAAGGCGGTGGAGCGGCGCTCGTCGCCTAAAGAAGCGAACGCTCTTGACATAAAGGCGTTCGAACAATAGAAAAGTGAAGGTAAGAAGGGAATCACCCCACAGCCTACAGAAGCCCCAGACGGCAAAGAAGGTCCTTCGCTCAGGGACAAGATGAAGAAGGCCTATTCATTTCCAAAGGACAAGACCCGGGTTCTGTTCGACTGGGTAACGGAATATGGCATGGTCACCCTGCCAGAGCCAAGGAGGCCGGAGGACCTCAAGATAAAAGACAGCCAAAGATTCTCCCCCTACCACCAGATGTTGGGGCATCCAATCGAAGACTGCTATGTTTTCAAGTACATCATCAAAGGGATGGTGAAGACAAATGAGATCGAGCTAGGAGAGTACAAAGTGGATCCTCCTCAGCCACATGAAGCCCCTCGGAGGAGGGCAGGAGTCAACATGATCTCCCTATACCAGGCACTGCACGAGGAGATCTCTGAGACAAGTACGCGGAGCACCTATGAAGCTCATTTCTTGGAGCCCGTGAAAGAACAGTAGGGATGGCAGCAGGTCCCTGTGAAGCATAAGAAAAGGAGGGCACCCCGCCCGAAAGAGGGGGCACATATCCGTGGTGTTACACCCCGGCCTGCTCCGCCAGTGGTAGCACCCGTATGGATCACTCCACCTACAACTGTCAGGATACCTACACATAATCGGAGGAGACAAACTCCACTGCCAGTGATTAAGGAAACCAATCCTGGGGTCCGTCGACTGCAAAACCTCATTAAGGGGCTAGACGAGTACGTGCAGCCCGAATTGAAGCCCTTGCTGGTGCGGGACCACGTCCCGTGGCAAGAACTAGAGCAGCTCTCACTCGAACAAAAGGAGGAAGCTGAAGTGGCACCCGATAGAGAGGGTAGTCTGTTCTGGGGGCACCCGCCCTTTGAAGCAAAAAAGAAGAAGAGACAAAAGAAGAAGAAAAGGAAGGCCGCTGAGGCCGATAAAGTGTAGATTGTCTCTTGTCATACTCTATCAGCACTCTTCAACCTGCCCGGAGAGGAGGAAGAAGAGGAAATTTGTTTCACACCCCATGCTGGGGGAGGCAAGGCCGAGGCTGCAACTGCTGCACATGCCACCCGGTCAGGTCAAAAATGGGGGCGCCAGCCGCCACCCAACCACAACATCATGTTCAGGGGGGAGCAACCCTACAAAACACCTCCGCCGGAGGTCAAGGGAATCCAAATCCCTCCTCCGCCAGGCCTATATAACAAGAGCGGGGGCAAGGGGGTCCCTTCATTTCTTGAATTCATGAAGATGTCCAAGGGGAAGCAGCCTTGCCAGGAGGCTAGCCCTACACCCGGGGACGTTCGCCCGCAGCTAGCACAATCTGCCGAAGATCCAAGTGCAGATCGAGCTTGCCCCGCAGCAGCTAACAAAGAACACCCAGGAGTCGGTACCAGCCAGAAGGGCGCCGAATCCGAGGAGGATGAAGCAAGCCTGTCAGGGCCCGCAAACCAAGACTTACCCAAGCCCAGATGGGCTGAAGAGATGAAGCTCTCCAATGTCGGAGCTGGGAGCCGAATAATGAAGCTACTCAAGAAGCTCCCTGCTCGATTTACAATCTGGGAGATCCTTTATTTGAGTGAAGAGACTCGACAGGCGATTATCACTGCTCTCCAGACGCCTACTCATTTTGAGACATGTCTGGCTGAAGCAATGCCGGAGGCTAGCATGACCTTCACTCCAGACGATATGCTGCTGCCCACCATCAGCCACAACAGGCCGCTGTATATGAAGGGGCACCTGAATGGAAGGGAGCTGAACAGGATTCTGGTTGATCCCGGTGCAGCGGTCAACATCTTGCCTTATAGGATATATGAGAGGCACCACTTTAACGTGCATCTCGAGAAAGTCGGAGATATGCGTATCGTCGGCTTCAATCAAAAATGTGAAGTGTCAATGGGGGTGGCAGAGTTCACCCTCACCTTAGCAGATTTCACTACGACGATGCAGTTCCATGTCATTGACTCCCGCACCTCGTACAAGGCACTGCTCAGCCGCCCATGGCTACATGAAAATATGGTGGTGCCCTCCACGCTCCACCAATGCATCAAGTACAGTCTCCAAGGGAAGGAGGAGAGGATATTTGCAGACCCCCACCCGTTCGAGGTGTTCGAATGTCATTTGGCGGATGCCAACCTATATACAGGGCCTTCCCAGAAGACCTCTGAAGCTAAGACCCCTGCTGGGGCATCCAGAAGCACGTCCGGCGGCAGTTGGTATCCACCACCGCCGCGCGGGTATGTCAAGCCCAAGGTGGTCTCCCATATCACAGCATCCGGAGACGTGGGCAGAACGGCACCCCCAACATTATACCCTGAAGCTAATGAAGTACAGGTCGCTCGGCGGCACAATCATATTGAAATCCCGGATGGCCTCCCCAAGCCAACTCCCGGCCTTGATAACCTACTGTCGAGCCTTTCAGAACTTGGGACGTGGCACAGGAAGAGGGACCTGGAAGCTTGTTCTATACGGCTGAAGAACACCCTACTCGGGAAGACACAGACTGCAGCCTCCCCGAAGATATAAGCAACCCGCCGGTCCCCGTCAAGGGTCTGGCATTCACAACTGAACGGATGGCCAGGATGTTTCAGCAGCAACACATTCCCCCCGATCAGTCTCAAAAGCGTAAGGAAGCTTTCCAGAAAATGTGGTATCCCGCAAATCTGGATAAGGAAATGAGACGCGTCTCTCAACATCTGGGGTTGGGCTTCACCCTGGAAGAATATTATCACAGTGGGCGATACGAGGTGGACACCCTCTCCGCCTTCTACCCTGCTGAAGACAGCCCATCGGGGGTAACCTTCGACGAATATCCAGCAGAAGCTAAACAGACGGACCCGGGGCAACCCGGAAAGCAAGAAACGGGGACCATGACTCCTTGCCGATGTTGGGAACTGGTCTATCCTGAAGAGGTGGCCCCGCAAGTCGAATTTGATACGGCTAGCAGCAGCGAAGTCGAAGGTGTTGAAGAAGTAGGGACCTCCCCCTCCTATGGAGTCCTACCAACACGGACCTCTGCACCTCTTGTGTCAATCGGGGAAGCCTCGACCAGCCCCGACCGGGAGGTGTGTGCCGTCGTCAATGGGATTGCCACTCCTATTGAAGATGCAATTGCCCCAGAAGGCGGGATCTCCTCACCTTTTGTTGCAAGGTTGGGTTGCTATTCCGGCCCAACAACAAGCAGTCGCCGGTTTGGCGCGACTGCAACCCCATCCGCAGCGATTAAAGCTGCTCTCTTACCCTGGGAGACTGCAATGGCAGCGGATTTGCTGAAAGAGCAATACATGCGGCCACTGTCAAATGAAACGGAGGACTCTCAAGAAGCTCTGGTGGTGTCTGACGAGGAGGTCGAAGTATTCGACCCTCAAGATGGTATTCCAGACTTCGTTGACCTCCAACCGGCACCTCTGGAGATAGAAGACGGAGGCCAAGCCACAGTCGACGAACTGATAGAAGTCAACTTGGGAAATGAGGAGGACCCTCGGCCTACCTTCCTCAGTGCCCAACTGTCCCCAGAAGAATGGGAGCTGTACACCCAGCTGCTGCTAGAATACCGGGATTGCTTCGCCTGGACTTACAATGAAATGCCCGGTCTAAATCCCGCTGTCTCACAACATGAGCTGGCAATCAGCCCTGAGGCCGAGCCGGTGAAGCAACCACCGCGGCGCATGAGGCCAGAACTCATTACTCAAATTTGTGCTGAAGTCGACAAGCTTATTGACGTGGGATTTGTTGAAGAAAACCAGTGCACCACATGGCTGGCGAATATCATCCCCGTGAAAAAGAAGAATGGACAGATCCAGATATGTGTCGACTTCTGAGATCTAAATAAAACATGCCCCAAAGATGACTTTTCGGTGCCAATAATGGAAGTCATGATCGATGCTACAACCGGGCATGAGGCCCTGTCATTCATGGACGGGTCATCCGGTTACAACCAGATTTGGATCGCGGAGCATGACCGAGTTCACACTGTCTTCCGAACCCCTAAAGGCATCTATCACTATAAGAGGATGCCGTTCGGACTAAAGAATGCTGGTGCAACTTATCAGCACGCAATGACCAGAATATTTGATGAGTTGCTCTACCATAAGGTCGAGTGCTACATAGATGATCTAGTGGTCAAAACCAAAAGAAAAGAAGATCATCTGCAAGACCTCCGGATTGTCTTTCAGAGGCTGAGGCAGCATGAGCTGAAAATGAACCCCATGAAATGTGCGTTCGGAGTGTCGAGCGGGAAGTTCTTGGGCTTCATTGTCCGATATCGGGGGATCAAGATAGACCCCGTAAAAATCAAAGCAATTCAAGAGCTACCTGCACTAAGGAACCTCTCCGAGTTGAGATCACTACAGGGCCGCTTGGCTTATATCCGGCGGTTCATTTCCAATTTGTCAGGGCGATGCCAACCTTTCCACAAACTGATGATGAAAGATGTTCCCTTTTATTGGGATGAAGATTGCCAGACAGCCTTCGATAAGCTGAAAGACTATCTGAAGACTCCTCCAGTGCTGGGCGCACCGGTGAAAGGACGGCCATTGATACTATATATAGCAGCTACACATAACTCCCTGGGGGCAATGCTGGCCCAGAATAATGAAGAAGGGAAAGAGCAAGCCCTCTATTACCTCAGTCGGAGACTGGTCAGAACTGAGGAGAAATATACTTATATTGAGAAGGTCTGTCTGGCGCTGGTCTTCGCAGTTAAGAAGCTTCGACACCACATGTTGTCGCATGAAATCAGCTTGGTATCCAAAGAGGACCTCCTGAAATATATTATGTCCCAGCCGGCACTCAAAGGTCACCTAGGCAAATGGGCAGTAATCCTTATGGAGTTTGACATCTCCTATGTGCCGCGCAAGGCCGTCAAGGGCAAAGCTATTGCAGACTTCTTCGCTGAGCACCCAGTACCCGGGGATTGCCTGCTGGAACCGGAGCTTCCTGAAGATGAAACCCTGGAAGCCGTTCAGGTGCAGCCCTCCTTATGGCAGCTATAATTCGATGGTGCTTCCAGAATTGACACCTCTGCCACTGGATCAGCCAGGGTCAGGGCAGGAGCAGACATAGTCCTGAAGTCCCCAGAAGGGGAAGTGGTGCACACATCTTGCTCGATAAACAAGCATTGCACGAACAACGAAGCAGAGTATGAAGCCCTGATAATCAGGTTGTAAATCGTGCTATCCATGAGAATTCAGATGTTGGAAGCATTCGGAGATTCCATGCTAGTTATAAAACAACTGGAAGGAGAGTTCGATGTGCGAAAGCAAGAACTTCGCCCCTATCATCAGCTGGCAACCCGCCTGATGTCGAGATTCTACTTCATCAGCATCAAGCATATCAACCGAGGCCAGGATGCTCAGGCAGACGCCGTCGCTAAGCTGGCCAGTTCGTTGGCGGTCCCGCCAGACACAAGCCTGAACATAATAGTTATCAACCGCCGGCAAGTCCCCAGAATGACCGAGGCCTTAGCCGATGAACAGGAGATTGAGGTGGTAGCCGTCGAAGAGGCTCAACGGCCCGATTGGCGAGAACATCTCCTACAGTGGTTTCAGCACCAACAGCTCCCAAGAGAGAAAGAACAGAGAATAAAACTCCTAAGGGTCAAAGACTCTTACGGGATGAGAAGCGGAACCTTGTTCCGAATAATGGCAGATGCCCGAAGGAAAGTCCTACTTCGTTGCTTGTCTTCAGCAGAAGCGAGACAGGTGATGCAAGAAATCCATGCAGGATCAGCTGGAGCACACCAGGCTGGCCCAAAGATGAAAATTGAGATAAAGAAATTGGGTTACTATTGGCCCACTATGTTTGATGATTGCTGCAAGTTCGCCAAGGCTTATCAGAAGTGTCAAGAGCACGCTTGTTGTGACTCCTCTGTGTTGATGATGTTGACATATGCTTTATTTCATTGGCAACACCTTGTTTTGATTGATTGGCGACTGTTTATGTTTTTATGAAATTATTTTATCAGATTGTCTGTGTGTTCTATGCATTTTCACAAGTCTACACATTGCACACACACACAAGTCTACACACTCAGCATAATCCATACATCGTGTTGTGTTTGTGCATTGTTTAGAATGTAAGTCAATACATCCATGCACAGTCTGGACAGTAGTGGGTCGACCCCCTTCCTAGATGGGTCGACTCCCTCAGAACATTCAAGTCTATACACTGTCCATCTTCTTAGTGTCTCATGCAGCGTCAACGCAGTAAGTGTGTACATTGCATTGGCTAAGTCTGCAGCATCAACGCAACATGTCTATACATTGCATCGTGGCGTTTGTGCTCTAAGTCTATACACTGCATGGCGAGCCCAAAGTATATACATTGCATTGGCTAAAGTCTGCACAACGTCCGTCTCATTTAGAGTCTAAGGCAATGTCTATACACTGGACTTGAAGTGTGTACATTGAGAGTCTCATTGAGCGTCTCATGAAAGTCTATACAGTTGTTCAGGCTAAGTGTGTACATCGTCCGTCTTGTTTGAAGTCCATACATTGCATTGCATTGGCTAAGTATGTACACTATCCGTCTGACTTAGCGTCTTGTGCATTGAGCGAAGTCCATACATTGCAGCTCGCACATTAAGCAAGTCTATACAGTGGTTCAGGCTAAGTCTGTACATCGGACTGTGTTAGGCGAAGTATGTTCAACGGACTGTTCATGCATCAACATTCAAAGTCCCTACAATGGACTATAGCATGCACGAAGCTAAGTCCATACATTGGACTGTAGCATGCATCAGTGAAGTCTGTACAACATCATGCATTGTTCTTCAAGTCCATACACTGCACTGTAGATTGCTCGAGGTGAAGTCTGTACATCCATCAGTGATCTTGCAAGTCTATACATCAGTAGCTTTACCGACGTTGCACTCGAAGTCTACACACTGATAGCTTTACCGTCGTTTCCCTTGGCAAGTCTATACATCGCAGTTGAGTGGAAGTCTGTACAGCCCAAGTCTGTACATTGCATCATGTGCTTCATGCAAGTCTATACATTCGTTTGTCTTGCATCGTTCATCAAGTCTGTACAGCCTTGCCTTTGGCAAGTCTGCACATCGTGAAGTCTATACATTCAGATAAACTTGGAATTTGACGACCACCAGAAGTGGCGTCACTTTTGAATCAAACACCTAGGAAGAAGGCGTCTTTTACATTGTGCATGCTTTGATGCCATAGCCAAGTCTATTCACTCGCTAGTGTGCATATGCATAGTCTGTACATTGCCCTCATACATACACAAGCATCCAAGTCTGTACAGAGTCATTTGCTTTCCTACATATCCAAGTCTATACAGCCAGTGTCTGCGTTGCATTGCATGCATCATGTTTGAAGTCTATACATTGAGTTGAAGTATGCCTAAGTCTATACATTGGCTACTGAATGTTCTGCAGAGTCTGTACATTGCATTCGACGAGCTCACAAAGTCCATACATCGTCAGTTGTCTGTCCAAGGCTTTACATTGCCTAAGTCTGTACAGCCGTTGCCTTCTTATATGAAGTCTACACATTGGGCAGAGTCTGTACATTGCATTCCCATTCACGAAGTCTATACAATACATTTGAGTTCACAAAGTCCATACAGTGAAGCATATACAATGCATTGCATCTCACAAAGTCTGTACAGGGTTCTACACTTACAACTGATAATCCGATACTCTGTCTGACAGGGATTCTTTACAGAGATTGGTGACTTGGCTCGTGATCCAAGGAGGATGAGGTGCTGTCATGGTGACACGTGGAAGCAGCCCATCCCAGGATGCTGTGGATGAAATGTCCTCGGTTCTGGTGAATTCTATGGGCGGGAAATGTGGAAGTCACACGCCCTTATCAAACCTGCTGCTGATATAAATGAGTGTCTTCATCTTCAGATGAAGGTTGATCGATCAAGTGGCCAAGTATATACAGTGAGGCTGAAAGACTGAAGCAGCAGAGAGCCACCGATCCACAATGAGAAGAAAAATAGAGTAGAAGAAAAAGAGAGAAGAGAAGATCGAGAGAGATGAGTTGAGAGAGCTTGATTGAGAGAGTGAGATTGTGAGAGTTTTGTTTGAAAGGTTGTATCCCAGTCTCTTGGTTCAGAAACCAGAGCTGAGCTTTGCTCATTCGAGCTACATTCCCATTTGGGCTTTCCATTTTCGTTTTGCTTCTGTCTTTAAATTTCCGAACACTTGTTTCTTCAAGCTGTGAGTCAGCTGTTAGCAGAGGTGCTGCCTCTGGACGGGTAAGCTGTAAACCCCAGCAGTTGCTGTGGAGGATTCTACTGGACAGGTGAAGCTGTAATCCTCAGCAGGCGAGACTTGTCTCGGACAGCAAGCTGTGTTGCTCAGCGGTTTGTAGGCCAAGCTGTAGTGCCCAGCAGACGCAAGCTGTACTGCGCAGCAGTAAGTCATACTCGGTTGAGTGTGGGGTGGACGTAGGTCTTTGACCGAATCACCTAAAATTCCTGTGTGCATTGTGTTTGTGTGATTGTCCATGAACTGTGTGAGACTGGATCTCATGTTTATCTTCACAGCTTGATTCGCTTCTGTTCAATTCTAGTATTCTGGTTAGTGATTCAGTAAAATTTCCTATATTCCGCATTAGAACCTCTTACTGGTTTTTAATTAGGCAGTAGATCTATTCACCCCCCTCTAGATCCACACTTCGTGGAGATAGACTGCGTCCATCTAACATAACACTTGGTATCAGAGCCATACTCTTCTACAGGGACTCATCGCCCGAAGAGGAAAGGCAAGATGGATGCTCGAGGGATGATTGCTGAAGGTCACTCAACCACAAAGCCCCCATTCTTCGATGGATCTAACTATGCATACTGGAAGAACCGTATGCAAGTGTTTTTGAGGGCTAAGGATTACGAGATCTGGAAGGTTGTCAGCAAGGGACCTTATGAGCTGTCCCCTAATGAGGAAGTCTGGACCAAGGAGGAGATAAGGAGGTCTACACTGAATTGGAGTGCCATAAACGCCATCCAGTGCTCTCTGCACCCTACAGAATTCTCCCGCGTATCAGCCTGCAAATCAGCTAAGGAGATGTGGGATGCACTGGAAGTCATTCATGAAGGGACCTCTCAGGTTAGAGAGCAGAAGGCTAATCTCCTTGTGTCAGAATATGAAGCATTCAAGATGAAGCCGAACGAGACCATCAGTGAAATGTATGCTCGATTGACAATCATTACCAATGGTCTCAGAGGTCTCGGGAAACCTCAGACAGAATATGATGTAGTGAGGAAGATACTGCGCTCCCTGACTCATGCTTGGCATATGAAAGCTACAGTGATGGAGGAGTCAAGGGACTTGCGAAATACAAGAGCTGATGAGCTAGTTGGCTCGCTGATGGCATATGAGATTAATATGCCAAGAATAGAAGAAGCTGAAAGGAAGAAGAAGTCGATAGCGCTGAAGGCTGGTTCCAGCAAATCCAACTCTAGCAGTTCATCATCAGAGGAGACCCTGAATGAAGAAGACATAACTCGTTCTGAGATGGCCATGATGACCAGAGAGTTCAGGAGATTCCTCAGGAAAGGAGCAGGACGATTCAGCCAAAAGAAGTATGGTGGCGGCCGAAAGGATAAAAGGTGTAAACACAACCCTGCTAAGAAAACTGAAACTAATACTTACTATCAATGCAGGAAACCAGGCCATCTGAAAGCTGACTGTCCAGATAATCAGAAATACAAGGACAAGTCAAAGAGAAAGAACACGAAAGGGAGAGCTATGGTTAGCACCTGGAGTGATGAAGATGAAGGCTCTTTCAGTAGCAGCTCAGACAGTGAAGCCGAATCTGAGAAGCCCATTTGCCTTATGACAACAAGTTCCGAAGATAGAGAGGAGGACTCAGATGAGGTAATCACTAGATTTGAAATTTTCACTATTGTTGATTGGGTAGATGCCTACCATGACATAGCTGATAGAGCTGATGATATTAGAAAGAAAAACAGGCATCTTAGAAGAAAGATTAACTCCATGCAGAAAGATACAACTCTAACTGATAAATTTGCATGCTTAGAATCTGAGAATAGTAAGCTGAAACTCACATGTTCTAAAATTGAAGAAATCAAGCAAGAGCTGAAAATTTCTAAGGAAGAAAATGTGAGGTTAGACAATGAAATTGATGCATGGAAACTGAAAATTCAAAAATATGAAAGTGAGATAAAAATTGTTTCTAAAAATATGAAGCTGTCCTCAATGTAAATAATGAATTGAAAAAGTCTATTGATGAAATTCAGAAAGACAATGAGGATAAGTTGAGAACCATTGAGAAAATGACCCAAGGATCTGAAAACTTAAATGCTTTATTGGGGTCGAAGGTTAATTTCAGGAGAGAGGGCCTAGGATTTAACTCTAGTGCAACTAAGAGCTTTGGAATGAAAACTATTTCCTTTGTTGCACAAAAGGAGAGAGGACCTCTGATTAACATGAATTCTAATAATGCTGTGAACACAAATGTGAATCTGAAACAGCCCACTGCAGAGGAGAAGGGCAAACAGAAAATTGGTGAGCCTAGTAGAATTGGCACTTCCAAACCTAACTCTAGTGCTCAACCCAAGGTTAGGGGTCAGCCTGCTCAGACAAACAAACCCCATGTCAATGCCAAAAAGTCCTCACCACCACCATCACAGAAAAAGACCCAACAAAAACCTGTGAACAGGTCAGCAGGGTCAAGGGTGCAGGGAAGACAAAATGCTTTCAGGAGTCAGCCCAACAAATTTAATCCACCTAGAGTTCAGTCCTACTACCCCACACAGTCAACCTATCCTAATGGGTTTGGGTGGACTAGAACTCAAGGGATGCATACAGGGTATGTTCATCAACCTACACAATTTTACAGACCCTATGTCAGAAATTGGGATAATGGGTATGGTAGTCGGATACCTAGGAATTTCCAATCTTTCAGTCAGCCCAAATATCACTTTGACCAAAACCTTATGAATGCAACCTGGCCGAAGCAGTGGCATAACAACAACAATTTTGTGAATAACTCTGTTGGTGCTAATAAGAAGAAAAACAACAAAAATAAGAGAAAGAATAACAGAAGGAAAACTGCAAAATCCACTGAACAAAGTTCTTTTAAACAAATGTGATTCGAAAAGTCTGCTTTCTTGCTTTGCTTCTATTTCATCTGTTCTGGAGCCCAATCAGTCTTGGGTTCCAAACCTCTCTACCTAATTGTGTATGCAGGTATGCCTGGCAGCCAAGAGTAACTTGTGGTATCTGGACAGTGGCTGCTCCAGGCATATGACAGGAGATAAGGCCAAGTTCTGCATGCTGACTGAGAAACTAGGAGGCCTTGTCACCTTTGGAAGCAACACAAAGGGTAGGATTATTGGATCAGGTAAGGTAGGTAAGTGTTCTACCTGCTGCATTGATGATGTTATGCTGGTTGAAGGGTTAGCTTATAATTTACTTAGTATCAGCCAGTTGTGTGATAAAGGATATAAAGTTTTATTTGATTCTCAATGCTGCAAGGTTTTTGAACCTGATTCTGAAATTGTCAAATTTTCTGGAAAAAGAATAAATAATACATACATGATAGATTTAGATGATATTCAACATTCTAACCTATGCCTTACTGCTAGTAGAGAAGACTTAGCATTTTTATGGCATCGTAGGTTAGGTCATGCTAGTTATACTGTTTTGCATAAACTGAATAAGCATGGCATGGTTAGAGGACTTCCTGAAGTTTCCTTAAGAAAGAAAATAAAATCTGTGATGCATGCACTCAGTCAAAGATAACTAGAAAGTCATTTAAGTCTAGAACAGAAAATCTGTCTTCTAAACCCTATGAGCTGATACACATGGACCTTTTTAGGCCAACCAAATCTGTCAGCTTATCAGGGAGGAAGTATGGGTTTGTCATGGTAGATGACTTCTCTAGGTATACTTGGGTTTATTTTTTATCTCATAAGAGTGATGCATTCTCAGAATTTCAGGAGTTCTATGTTAAAATAAATCAGAAAATTGAAAATATCTTGACTGATCATGGAGGTGAGTTTGAAAACTCACAGTTTGATGAATTCTGCAGGTCAAATGGAATTAACCATAAGTACTCCTCACCAAGGACACCTGAGCAGAATGGAGTAGTGGAGAGAAGGAACAGAACCCTAGTGGAGATGGGTCGTACACTTTGGTTGAAGGTGGTCTACCAAGGAAGTTTTGGGCTGAAGCAGTAAATACTGCCTGTTATGTAATTAACAGAGCCATGGTAAGACCTTCTACCCAGAAAACACCTTATGAGATCTTAAAGGGTAAGAAACCTTCTATTGCTCATTTCAAGGTTTTTGGTTGTAAATGTTTCATTCATATAAATGATAAAAGAGACCTTGACAAATTTGAACCTAAAGATGAACCAGGAATCTTTCTTGGTTATTCTGAAAATACCCGATCATATAGAGTGTATAATCTGAATTCCAAAACTGTTGAAGAATCTCCACATATAGTTTTTGATGAATCCTTGGTAAATTCTAATGTTGGTCAATGCAGGAATGAAGAAAATTGTGATATTCTGAAGGAAGGAAATCCTGCAGACCAATCCGAAAATGAGGAAGGAAATGAAGAGCCTAATGAAGAAGAGCCTACAGCTCAGGGGGAGGTAAATGAAACTCATGGTGATGAAATTGTTAACATTAGATATCTTAAAGATCATCCAGTAGATAATGTGATTGGAAATCTGCATGATCCCCCTAGGACTAGAGGCCACTTGAGAATTCAAAATGAATTGAATGCTTATGCTTTTGTTTCAAATGTTGAACCCAAGTCCATTGACTGTGCTCTCAAAGATGTGCATTGGATTAATGCCATGCATGAGGAGCTCAATCAATTTGACAGGAATAAGGTGTGGCATTTGGTTCCACCTCCTGATCATGAAACAGTCATAGGGACTAAATGGGTGTTCAGAAATAAAACTGATGAATCAGGGAATGTCATTAAAAATAAAGCTAGACTTGTAGCTCAGGGGTATAATCAGAATTTGGAATTGACTTTGAAGAGTCTTTTGCCCCTGTAGCCAGGTTAGAAGCAATCAGAATATTATTGGCTTATGCATGTTCCCTAGGAATAAATCTTCAGCAGATGGATGTGAAATCTGCTTTTTAAATGGGGAAATTAGTGAGGATGTCTATGTGAGGCAGCCTCCTGGGTTTGAATGCTTAGACTTCCCCAATCATGTTTATAAACTCAAAAAGGCTCTCTATGGTTTAAAGCAAGCTCCTAGAGCTTGGTATGACAGGTTGAGCAAATTCCTCACTGACAAGAACTTCACAAGAGGTGTAGTTGATCAAACATTGTTTACCAAGGTGAGTCATTCAGATATTCTTATCATTCAAATTTATGTGGATGACATTGTGTTTGGGTCAACTAACCCCAAATTGTGTGAGGAATTCTCTCAGATAATGACTAATGAGTTTGAAATGAGCTCAATGGGCGAGCTCAAATTGTTTCTTGGACTGCAGGTTATACAAACAAAGGATGGAACTTTCATCTCTCAGTCCAAGTACATAAAGAATTTATTGAAGAAGTACAAAATGGACAACCTCAAGGAAATAGCTGCTCCAATGGGTACCTCAACCAGTTTGGATGAAGATCCTAAAGGTAAACCAGTGGATCAAAGGCTATATAGAGGTATGATCGGATCCCTTCTATATCTTACAGCATCTAGGCCTGATATTCAATTTTCAGTGTGTTTATGCTCTAGATTTCAGGCTAGTCCTAAAGAATCACATCTTAAATCAGTGAAAAGGATTTTTAGGTATTTACTAGGCACCCAAGAGTTAGGTCTGTGGTATCCTGCCAAGTGTGAGTTAGAACTTCTAGCTTACACTGATGCAGACTATGCTGGGTGTCGAGTAGATAGAAAAAGCACTAGTGGCTATTGTCAATTCCTTGGTGGCTGTCTAGTATCTTGGGCATCTAAGAAGCAACACACTGTAGCCTTGTCTACAGCTGAAGCTGAATATGTTGCTGCAGGTAATTGTGCTGCCCAAGTACTATGGATCAAGCACCAACTGGATGATTATCAGATAAAATTGGGATGTATTCCAATGTTATGTGATAATACTAGTGCTATATGCCTTGCTAAAAATCATGTTCATCATTCTAGGACTAAGCATATAGAGATAAAACACCATTTTCTGAGAGATGTTGTAAATAAAAATGAAATTGAAATGAACTTCATTGAAACTGAAAAATAAATTGCTGATATTTTTACTAAGCCTCTTGGGAATGAAAGGTTCAAATTTCTTAGAAGAGAACTTGGCTTGTGTAAATTTCAGCATGATGAATAATTTTTTCAGCTGCTTTGAATAAAATTTCTGATTTGGACTTGCATCTGATAGCTTGAATAAAACTCTGTGATTGTTGAATGTTAGACTAGACCATGCATGCATGACATATTTTTTCATGACATATTATTCATTGCATATCATTTAGTTATGATTGTGTCTACAACCACATGCATATAGAACAGAGCAGAGTAATGCATATTATAACAGTTGGTATCAAATTCTTGCCATTCATTTGCAAAACTGCATGCATATAGACAGGGGGAGTATTATTAGAAATTCAGAGTGGTCATCAACTTCTTGAATTCATTCATTCTTTGGCCCTGAATGAGTTGAATCTGACATATGTCAATCTGTTAGTTAGTTCTGATTCCTAAGCAATAGAAAATGGACTTCTTCAGTTATAAGAATTTCAATTGCTTAAAGACTGACTTAATGGTTTAAATTTTATAATTTTTGGAGTTTAAAGATTGCAATCAGTAAATAAGAAAGCTGAAAATTGATAAAACTCTCAACCCTTTTCTTATTTCATGTCAGACAAAGCTACTTATATCTGAAATCTGAAAACTCATCTGAAATCATGTTAGAGAAGCTAAGTATGTGTATTGTTCTTAAATAAGTCATTCTGAAATAAATAAAGGACAGTTAAGAAAGATATTGAAAAATATTGAAAATCAATTGAAAAATAACATTGGCAGAGCAATGACTGGTAAATCACTGAGAAACTGAGTGATCCATCAAAGAAGTGGACAACACTCATGTCATGAGGTGTATCAGCTATCTCTGTATAAAATGATCAAAACAGTAGGTTGATTTCACTGAGTACCTGGGGGTAACTGGCGTCTGATAAACGTGTACCCTCACACAAAAAGGTGCAAATCAGTTTTATTGTGTTTGATCATAGGCAGAATGGTCCATGATGTTGAATATCTAGGGGTATTGGCGTCTGATAAACGTATACCCTTACGCAAAAAGGCAAATGGTACCTGAATGCCCTAAATGAACTCATATTGAAAATGCTGTTCCTTCACAAGAAATTTCTTGGATGTCAATTTGTTTATTTTCAATACATGACCTGGTATCTCTTAATCATTTTTCCTGAGTCTATGAAAGTAAGATATTTTGAAACTGAATCTCTCATGCAAATGTGATTCTGGTTTATTATTTTATCATGCACAGAAAACTTATCCATTGATTGTAGTGCATGAACTCAAAATTTTATAGTCTTTAAACCAGAATTCTATCTGAAAGTAGTTTATAACTTCATATGACTGTAGACTCTGTGCTTTAGAATGCTTATTCCTGAACTACTTGTTCAGAATGCCAGTCAGATGATATCTCTTGTTCTCCTTGTACTCACTTTCCCTCCTCCTTGTTGATGACAAAGGGGGAGAATATTGTATGAATTCTTAATTCATTCCAGGGGAAGTGTATGCATTATGTTATGGCAAAGGGGGAGATTTTGTTTGCAGGGAGTTGCTTACATTTCGTAGTATGCATGCATAGCATCTGCATGACAATCTGAATAACAAATCATGTCTCTCATCATCTGTATGACAGGTATTTGCTATTCTATATGATAAGGGGTTATCATCATCAAAAAGGGGGAGATTGTTGTGACTACTCTGTGTTGATGATGTTGACATATACTTTATTTCATTGGCAACACCTTGTTTTGATTGATTGGCAACTGTTTATGTTTTGATGAAATTGTTTTATCAAATTGTATGTGTGTTCTATGCATTTTCACAAGTCTACACATTGCACACACACACAAGTCTACACACTCAGCATAATCCATACATCGTGTTGTGTTTGTGCATTGTTGAGAACGTAAGTCAATACATCCATGCACAGTCTGGACAGTAGTGGGTCGACCCCCTTCCTAGATGGGTCGACTCCCTCAGAACATTCAAGTCTATACACTGTCCATCTTCTTAGTGTCTCATGCAGCGTCAACGCAGTAAGTGTGTACATTGCATTGGCTAAGTCTGCAGCGTCAACGCAGCATGTCTATACATTGCATCGTGGCGTTTGTGCTCTAAGTCTATACACTGCATGGCGAGCCCAAAGTCTATACATTGCATTGGCTAAAGTCTGCACAACGTCCGTCTCATTTAGAGTCTAAGGCAATGTCTATACACTGGACTTGAAGTGTGTACATTGAGAGTCTAATTGAGCGTCTCATGAAAGTCTATACAGTGGTTCAGGCTAAGTGTGTACATCGTCCGTCTTGTTTGAAGTCCATACATTGCATTGCATTGGCTAAGTATGTACACTGTCCGTCTGACTTAGCGTCTTGTGCATTGAGCGAAGTCCATACATTGCAGCTCGCACATTCAGCAAGTCTATACAGTGGTTCAGGCTAAGTCTGTACATCGGACTGTGTTAGGCGAAGTATGTACAACGGACTGTTCATGCATCAACATTCAAAGTCCATACATTGGACTGTAGCATGCACGAAGCTAAGTCCATACATTGGACTGTAGCATGCATCAGTGAAGTCTGTACAGCGTCATGCATTGTTCTTCAAGTCCATACACTGCACTGTAGATTGCTCGAGGTGAAGTCTGTACATCCATCAGTGATCTTGCAAGTCTATACATCGGTAGCTTTACCGACGTTGCACTCGAAGTCTATACACTGATAGCTTTACCGTCGTTTCCCTTGGCAAGTCTATACATCGCAGTTGAGTGGAAGTCTGTACAGCCCAAGTCTGTACATTGCATCATGTGCTTCATGCAAGTCTATACATTCGTTTGTCTTGCATCGTTCATCAAGTCTGTACAGCCTTGTCTTTGGCAAGTCTGCACATCGTGAAGTCTATACATTCAGATAAACTTGGAATTTGATGACCACCAGAAGTGGCGTCACTTTTGAATCAAACGCCTAGGAAGAAGGCGTCTTTTACGTTGTGCATACTTTGTTGCCATAGCCAAGTCTATTCACTCGCTAGTGTGCATATGCATAGTCTGTACATTGCCCTCATGCATACACAAGCATCCAAGTCTATACAGAGTCATTTGCTTTCCTACATATCCAAGTCTATACAGCCAGTGTCTGCGTTGCATTGCATGCATCATGTTTGAAGTCTATACATTGAGCTGAAGTATGCCTAAGTCTATACGTTGGCTACTGAATGTTCTGCAGAGTCTGTACATTGCATTCGAAGAGCTCACAAAGTCCATACAGTGAAGTCCATACATCGTCAGTTGTCTGTCCAAGGCTTTACATTGCCTAAGGCTGTACAGCCGTTGTCTTCTTATATGAAGTCTACACATTGGGCAGAGTCTGTACATTGTATTCCCATTCACGAAGTCTATACAATGCATTCGAGTTCACAAAGTCCATACAGTGAAGCATATACAATGCATTGCATCTCACAAAGTCTGTACAGGGTTCTAAACTTACAACTGATAATCCGATACTCTGTCTGATAGAGATTCTTTACAGAGATTGGTGACTTGGATCGTGATCCAAGGAGGACGAGGTGCTGTGATGGTGACACGTGGAAGCAGCCCATCCCAGGATGCTGGCATGTGGATGAAATGTCCTCGGTTCTAGCGAATTCTATGGGCGAGAAATGTGGAAGCCACGCGCCCTTATCCAGTCTGCTGCTGTATATATATGAGTCTTCGTCTTCAGATGAAGGCTGATCGATCAAGTGGCAAAGTATATACAGTGAGGCTGAAAGACTGAAGCAGCAGAGAGCCACCGATCCACAGTGAGAAGAAAAAAAGAGAAGAAGAAAAAGAGAGAAGAGAAGATCGAGAGAGATGAGTTGAGAGAGCTTGATTGAGAGAGTGAGATTGTGAGAGTTTTGTTTGAAAGGTTGTATCTCAGTCTCTTGGTTCAGAAACCAGAGCTGAGCTTTGCTCATTCGAGCTACATTCCCATTTGGGCTTTCCATTTTCATTTTGCTTCTGTCTTTAAATTTCTGAACACTTGTTTCTTCAAGCTGTGAGTCAGCTGTTAGCAGAGGTGCTGCCTCTGGACGGGTAAGCTGTAAACCCCAGCAGTTGCAGTGGAGGATTCCACTGGACAGGTGAAGCTGTAATCCTCAGCAGGCGTGACTTGTCTCAGACAGCAAGCTGTGTTGCTCAACGGTTTGTAGGCCAAGCTGTAGTGCCCAGCAGACGCAAGCTGTACTGCGCAGCAGTAAGCCATACTCGGTTGAGTGTGGGGTGGACGTAGGTCTTTGACCGAACCACCTAAAATTCCTGTGTGCATTGTGTTTGTGTGATTGTCCATGAACTGTGTGAGACTGGATCTCATGTTTATCTTCACAGCTTGATTCGCTTCTGTTCAATTCTAGTATTCGGGTTAGTGATTCAGTAAAATTGCCTATATTCCGCATTAGAACCTCTTACTAGTTTTTAATTAGGCAGTAGATCTATTTACCCCCCTCTAGATCCACACTTCGTGGAGATAGACTGCGTCCATCTAACATAACAACGCTAACGTGGCAAGGAGACCTCTTGTGCCATTACATCCGACCCTACCAAGCTGGCCGTTTGATCAGTGGGGCACGGACGTGGTAGGGCCGCTACCAGCATCTTCATCAGGGTGCAGATATATCTTAGCAGCTACAGACTACTTCTCCATATGGGCTGATGCGGTCGCATTGAGAGATGTAACGGGGGAACTGGTCACAAGATTCTTCTGGCAGAATATAATATTCCGGTTCAGGATCCCCAGCCGAATCATCTCTGATAATGGCAGCCATTTCAGAAATCAGAAGGTTTATCGGATGGCCGACAAATACAAGATTGACTGGAGGACATCGTCCCCCTACAACCCTTAAGCCAATGGACTTGCAGAAGCCTTCAATAAGACACTATGCACGTTGCTGGCAAAGACTGTCAACTCTAATAAAAAAGATTGGGAAGAAAGGATGTACGAAGCGCTCTGGGCCTATCGTACTGTCTACAAAACCCCAACCGACTGTTCACCTTTCTCCCTCGTCTATGGTTCGGAGGCTGTGGTGCCAATCGAATTAGAAGTTCCTTCGCTGCGAGTCGCCATCCAACATGGATTAGTCAGCGGTGAACAAACCAATGCAGAAAGAAGATTGGAAGAGCTCGCTGAGCTCGAAGGAAGGTGCCTCCGTGTGCAACAAAACATCCAACTCTATCAAGCCCGCATGGCCTGTGCTTTTGACAAGCTGGTCAAAGGTCGAGAATTCAAGAAAGGAGACCTGGTAATGGTCCAGAGAAGAGAAGTAATGGCCTCCAACCCGAAAGGGAAGCTGGTCAAAAATTGGGTCGGACTATATGTCGTCCACCGAGTATATGAAGGGGGTGCCTACGTCCTGGTAGACCACAAAGGAGTCATCCATTTCTCTCCCCTCAATGGAAAGCATATAAAGCTGTATCACACGGCACAACCGGCATTCCCGGAATGACCTACCCTTATCTTGATCTAGTGGCACTCCGCCCTAGCCGAGCTACCCTTCCTTGGTTTAGTGGCACTCCACCCTAGCCGAGCTACCCTTATCTTGGTCTAGTGGCACTTCGCCCTGACCGAGCTATCCCTCCTTGGTTTTGTGGCACTCCGCCCTAGCCGAGCTACCCATGTCGATTTAGTGGCACTCCGCCCTAGCCGAGCTACCCTTGTCTTGGTCTAGTGGCACTCCGCCCTGACCAAGCTATCCCTCCTTGGTCAAGTGGCACTCCGCCCTGACCGAGCTACCCTTCCTTGGTTTAGTGGCACTCCGCCCTAGCTGAGCTACCCTTATCTTGGTCTAGTGGCACTCCGCCCTAGCCGAGCTACCCTTCCTTGGTTTAGTGTCACTCCGCCCTAGCCGAGCTACCCTTATCTTGGTCTAGTGGCACTCCGCCCTAGCCGAGCTACCCTTCCTTGGTTTAGTGGCACTCCGCCCTAGCCGAGCTACCCTTATCTTGGTCTAGTGGCACTCCGCCCTAGCCGAGCTACCCTTCCTTGGTTTAGTGGCACTCCACCCTAGCCGAGCTACCCTTATCTTGGTCTAGTGGCACTCCGCCCTGACCGAGCTATCCCTCCTTGGTTTAGTGGCACTCCGCCCTAGCCTAGCTACCCTTGTCTTGGTCTAGTGGCACTCCGCCCTGACCAAGCTATCCTTCCTTGGTCTAGTGGCACTCCGCCCTGACCGAGCTATCCCTCCTTGGTTTAGTGGCACTCCGCCCTAGCCGAGCTACCCTTATCTTGGTCTAGTGACACTCCGCCCTAGCCGAGCTATCCTTCCTTGGTATAGTGACACTCCGCCCTGACCGAGCTATCCCTCCTTGGTTTAGTGGCACTCCGCCCTGATCGAGCTACCCTTCCTTGGTTTAGTGGCACTCCGCCCTAGCCGAGCTACCCTTCCTTGGATTAGTGGCACTCCGCCCTGATCGAGCTATCTTTCCTTGGTCTAGTGACACTCCGCCCTAGCCGAGCTATCCTTCCTTGGTCTAGTGGCACTCCGCCCTGACCGAGCTATCCCTCCTTGGTTTAGTGGCACTCCGCCCTAGCCGAGCTACCCTTATCTTGGTCTAGTGGCACTCCGCCCTAGCCGAGCTATCCTTCCTTGGTCTAGTGGCACTCCGCCCTGACCAAACTATCCCTCCTTGGTTTAGTGGCACTCCGCCCTGATCGAGCTACCCTTCCTTGGTTTAGTGGCACTCCGCCCTAGCCGAGCTACCCTTCCTTGGTTTAGTGGCACTCCGCCCTGATCGAGCTACCTTTCCTTGGTCTAGTGGCACTCCGCCCTAGCCGAGCTATCCTTCCTTGGTCTAGTGGCACTCCGCCCTGACCAAGCTATCCCTCCTTGGTTTAGTGGCACTCCTCCCTGATCGAGCTACCTTTCCTTGGTCAAGTGGCACTCCGCCCTGATCGAGCTACCTTCCTTTGGTCTAGTGGCACTCCGCCCGGGCCGAGCTCTCAAAAGAATACACCATATTACCATTACGAACCTTACGTCCGAACTGGCATGGAACCCTTCCCCTACGTTAGCATTATCTTCATGCTAACGAATAAATCCTTTCGGCTTAAGACTTCGTGTCCCAGCCGGCCCTCTCACAATGTTGCCATTACGGGCCTTACGCCGGAATCGGCGAAAGATCATTCCTTTGCGTTAGCATTCAGCCCTTGCTAACGAATGAACCGCTCTGCTCGGCACAAGGCTTGGTGCTCCGGCCAACAGCCGTCTACTGTCAACCAAGGGTCGGACATCACACTTCGACCTACCACCTTTTATATCCTAAAAAAAAAGAAAAAAATGGGGTTAAAAATAGAGATACCCTGCCAGAGTTGCTCCTATATTAGGACAAGTGCAAAAATGGCTATAGCCCAGCTGTGGCGAAAACCCGAAAGGGCGCTATAGGCAAAATCGGGTACCCCGCCACGTGAAAACCGAAAGGGCGCATGGGTAAAAGCAAGAGAGGGCTAGCTTCGGTGAAAACCCGAAAGGGCGCTTAAGTCAGTAAAGTGGTAATTTAAAAATTCCTCTTTTGTTCTCCCCCCGATGAAACTCCAAAAAGGGACAATCATCAAAAGTCCCACTGGAGATCCTCTAACAAACCCATGTTCGACCCTCGTCATCATCGGCGAGATCGGTCGATCTCTACCCCTAACTTGGACCTTCCGTCCTTGTTAATAACCCTACCTTTACTTCGGCATGTAACCCATGTTGAGGAGTAAATCCGTGTTCGACATTCGTTATCATCGGCGAGATCGGTCGACCTCTACCCTTAACTCGGATCTTTCATCCTTGTTAATGAACCATGTCCTTTGCTTCGACATTTAACCAGTGTCGACGAACTAAACCAGGGACCAACCCTTGTCATCATCGGCAAGGCCAGTCAGCATTCTAGCAGTCAAGTTCTTCTGTACTCCAGATTCAAAAAAAAAGAGAGAGAAAAGAAGAAGAAGAAATAAAATGGGGTTAAAAATAGAGATAACCCGCCAGACTTGCTCCTATATTAGGACAAGTGTAAAAATGGCTATAACCCAGCTGTGGCAAAAACCCGAAAGGGCGTCGCAGGCAAAATCGGGTACCCCGCCACGTGAAAACCCGAGAGGACGCGTGGGTAAAAGCAAGAGGGGGCTGGCTTCGGTGAAAACCCGAAAGGGTGCTTAGGTCAGTAATGTGAATAAAAATTATATAAATGAATGATGAATAGTGATGATCCATCCACCGTCCTAAAGACCCTTTATAGGTCGAAGCGGAGTTTTCATCCAATGCCCCACCTATATATGTATATTTTCTACCCTTTTCGACCCTTGTCACCATCGGCAAGATCGGTCGCTACCCTTTCCGTTCTTGTCATCATCGGCAAGACCGTCTACCCTTTCGACCCTTGTCACCATCGCAAGATCGGTCGCTACCCTTTCCGTTCTTGTCACATCGACAAGACCAACTACCCTTTCGACCCTTGTCACCATCAGCAAGATCGATCGCTACCCTTTCCGGTCTTGTCATCATCGTAAGACCGTCTACCTTTCGACCCTGTCACCATCGGCAAGATCGTTGCTACCCTTTTCCGGTTCTTGTCATCATCGGCAAGACCGTCTACCCTTTTTGACCCTTTCTCCATCGGCAAGATCGGTCGCTACCCTTTCCGATTCTTATCATCATCGGCAAGACCGTCAACCTTTTTGACCCTTGTCACCAACGGCAAGATCGTCGCTACCCTTTCCGGTTCTGGTCATCATCGGCAAGACCGTCTACCCTTTTCGACCCTTGTCACCATCGGCAAGATCGGTCGCTACCCTTTCCGGTTCTTGTCACCATCGGCAAGACCGTCTACCCTTTTTGACCCTTGTCACCATCGGTAAGATCGGTCGCTACCCTTTTCCGGTTCTTGTCACCATCAGCAAGACCGTCTACCTTTTCGGTCCTTGTCACCATCGGCACGGTCGCTCGCTATCTTTTTCAATTTTTGTCTCCTAGACTGACCGACTTTCTATCGACCCTTGTCGCCTTCGACAGGACCGGTCGACTTTTCCCCCTAACCCGGACTCCTCATCCTCATTGAGCAGCAGATTGTTTTTGCTCCATATAGACTATGTTGATGAATAAGCCCTATCCTCAGTTTCCATCAGCTTCAACGGGTTCGGCTGATGGGCCATCTGTCCTTATTTCCTAGCCCTGAAGAGGCCTCTATACTCTTTTGGGTCCTCTGGACTCTCGGCTTGCACTGGCCGTTGTTTAATCCTGAGAATAGTCACGGCGCAGTGGAGCGAACACCTCGCCCCTTTGCTGAAGGCGTGAGCGCTCTCCTGCCCTCGTGACCCACACGCCCGGACTAGAATTAACTGGCAAATGGAAAGGAAAAAGAAAAGAATAATGAAAGAATGGAGTCGTCATTTAACAGCAAAATGAAGATTTTCATTCCTATAGAATAAAGGGTACATGTTACGCGGGGCATTCCCCGGAATACATGAAATCCATCAAAAAGAGGGGAATAGAAAATGACTATGGCAGAGGGCGTCGGAAGATATCCTCCAGCGCCGGAATGCCCAGGGAAGGATGGCGGGCTAGTTCTTGCAGTTTGAACTCAGTGGCCTCCAGCTGAGATAGTCTCTCCCTGAGGGAAGCAACTTGTCCCTCGGCCATCTCTGCCTCCTCCACCCTTTGGACTTCCAGGTGTTCTACCTCTTAAAGCTCAGCCTCTGCCCTTGAAAGTTCAACCTGTAGTTCTGCTATCCGGGCCGTGAGAAAGCTTTGGTGCTGCAAAGAGGCATTGGCGTCATCCCTCATCCTCGCCGCAGTCCCTTTCAGAGAGATGAGAGCTGTTCGGCATTCAGGTCGCTCCAGTGTTACGACCGCCAGCTGGTCAGCTGCCTCCCGGCCTAAGAATTCCCTCTTGTTTACATATTTTAGAAGCAAAATCACCCGTGGAGTCCAGTCGTCCATGGGGCAACCAAAGGCCAACAGCGAGCGGGATAAGTGCTCTATCAAGCCCCTCAGCTGAACATAAGTCAAATCTCTGTTGGCCGTTATGGTCTGCTGAAGGGTCCCTAAGAACTGCCACACAAGGTCACTCAAAGACTAGAGACCGAGCGGTGACGTCTCGGGTAGTTCGAACTCCACTCTGCTGTCCACAGTGGCCCAGAGATCGTCGCCCATCTCAGAAGATGACGACGGCATGAGCTGCAGTGCACTGGTGTGGGGAACGACCATGGTGGCCGATACGGCAGCTGGAGTCTCAATGACGACAATTTCCCTCCCAGCTCCATGGGATGGAGCTGCAACAGAAATATCAAGAGCCATGGACATCTGTTCTTCGACGATCTCTCCGGCCTCTATTTCGGAGGGGCCATCCTTCTCCAAAGCTGACTGTTGTGTGACTTCTAATGGCTGAGAGTCCTCGGCTGCTACCAAACTATCAACCCTCGCAAGTGCTCCGGGTCCAGCTAGAGCCACTGCCGCTGCATAGTCCTTGGGGTATCGTAGTGCGATAGGCCGCAAGACGGACGGGAAGGTTGCGTGACCCGCGCCTAGAGTCGGGAGGGGTATCTTCACCGTCATGGTTGGCAGCACCACCTCAGTCTGCACCAGAAATATGTACATTAAAAAAAAAGCTAAAAGGAAGAGAAAGGAAGGGCAGCAGGCGCCGACCACGGGTGGGTCCTTACCT